>PVLD010003704.1:0-137522 GCA_004027595.1 Dinomys branickii
AGAGAGAAATCAGTTTCACAGCTGCCTTCTAACTTTTGGTGGTTGTTAATGCCTTGGCGTTCCTTGGTTTGTAGGTATATTGCTCCTAGCTCTACCTCTATTAACACATTGTTGTGTCTTTCTCATTTTCTTCACATCCATTCCCCTCTGTATATGTGTCTCTTCTCTCTCTCTCTCTTTTTTTTTTTTTTTTTTTTTTTGAGACAATGTCTCACTATATAGTGCAGGCTGGTCTTGAACTTGCTTGTGTAATCTAGGTTGTCTTCTAACTCACGGCAAGCCTCCTACTTCAGTCTCCTGAGTGCTGGAATTACAGGTGGCATGTGTGTGCCACCGTGCTCGGCCTTCTGTTGCTTCTTTTTAATTATGCCATTCAGATTGGATGATCTTCCCCTCTGAAGAACCTTCCTTTAATTAGATTTTCAAAGACCCTTCTCCAAAATAAGAGACATAGCTTTTTGGGAACTTACATCCCAATCATTGTACTAAGCATGCGCTTAACCTCTTAATACCTCAGGAAAATATGTTGGTCTTTAAAATTGTTTTGCTACTTTTGTTGTCTTATAGGAAAGTGTGACCTCCATTTCTTTTCTTCTCTGCAGTTGGTTCTGATAAAAGGGTCCCAGCAATGCCTGGATCGCCTGTGGAAGTGAAGATACAGTCAAGATCCTCACCTCCCATCATGCCACCCCTCCCACCAATAAATCCTGGAGCACCGAGGCCAGTGTCCTTTACTCCTACAGCATGTGAGACCTCTTAATTACTTGAATTTATGGCTCAGAGTGGCATTTAACTCTGTGACTGTCTTCCATTAAACCTTCTACCTATACTATTCAACATTTTCAAGTAGTATTAAAATTAAAATACTGTATAGCTAAAGGTAGATATAGAAAGCTGAGATGTATGGTGGCTCTGTGCAAAGGCCCTTGGTTCAATCCCCAATATCAAGAAGAATAAAAAGGAAAACAAAAAGACTAGAAAAGCTGGGCTTGCCAGGTTTGGTAGCATACACCTCTGATCTGAGCACTCATGAGACTGAGGTAGGAGGATCAATGCAAATTTAAAGGCAGCCTGAGCAACATAGTGAGTTGAAAGCCAGTCTAAACTACATAGTTGGATCCTGTCTCAAAAAAAAAAAAAAGTCCAGGCTTGGTGGTACATGCCTATAATCAATAGCATTCTGGGAGGCTGAGTCAGGAAGATCACACACTTAGGTGATTCATCAAGAATCTTTCTCTGCCCCCCCTCTTTTTGTCCCCCCCTCCTCTCTCTCTCTCTCCCTCCCTCCCTCCCTGCCTCTTGTTTTTCCAGTACTAGATAATTAACCCAGGTCTTTTGCACTGAACTACATCTCTAGTCCTTTTTAGGTTTGGTGGTTTTTGTTTTGTTTTTCTTTTTCCTTTTTTTGAGTCTCGTTGTGTAGTTGAGGCTGGCCTTGAACTCGGAAGTAACCCAGGCTGGCTTCAAACTCACAGCGATCCTCCTGCTTCAGCTCCCCAAGTGTTCCAGTCCTGTGATTACACAGTGTGCCCCTGTGCCCAGCTGTACTATGTTTTATGACAGGGTCTCTGGGTCACTGAATTGCCCTGGCTAGGCTCAGACTTGCAGTCCTCCTCCTTCAGCTTCCCAGGAGTACATGGGCATGATTGGCAAGACCACCTCTCAAAATAAAAAATAAATAAAGAGTTGGGTGTAATTCAGTGCAAAAGCCCTGGGTTCAATCCCCTCGACCACACACACACACACACACACACACACACACACACACACACAAGCTTGTTTCTTTTATATGTTGCTTATTTAGTGGTATATTTTCTTACTGTTTGGCTGGTCAGTAATTACTTTTACTTCTTTGATTCTAACTTTTTGTTGTTGTTGCTTTTTAATTGTAGTACTGGATACTAGAGACAAAGTCTTGCCAAAAGTCACTGGGTTGCCTAGGCTGGGCTCAATATTGTGGTTCTCCTGCCTCAACCTCCCAAATTGCTGAGATTATAGGCATGTGCTACCATACTGGATGAATTTAAATTACTATATTGATTGATAGGATTCAAAGTAAATTATAGAACTGCTTTTGAAAATGTTCCAAAGCCAGATGTGGTAGTACATGCCTATAATCCCAGGAATAGGGAGGGAGGCTGAGACAGGATCGCTGCAAGTTCAGAACCAGCCTGGGCTACAAAGTGAGCTCAAGACCAGCCTGACCTGTATAGCGAGACCCTGTCTCAAAAAAAGAAAAAAGTTCCAAAATTATCGTAAGGCCCTTTAGAAAAGAGAATATAATAGTATTAATTTGCTGGAGCTGCCCTAACAGAGTATCGTGTCATTGGGTGTCTTAATTCATTTTCTTCTTTTTTGTGTGTCAGTAATGGAAACTCAGGACCTTGCACTTGCCAGGCAGGCGCTTATTCCACTGAGCTATATCCCCAGCCCTTTTATTCATTTTCTTACCATTCATCAGAGTAGCAGTCAAAGATCAAAGTAGAGGCAAGTTTGCTTCTCCTGAAACTTTCCTCCTTAGTCTGTGGATGGCCACCTTCTCCTGTGCCCTGACTGACCTTTTCTCTGTGCGTAGGCGGTTCTATTGTCTCTTCCTCTGCTTGCAAGGACACCAGTCCTATGAGTTAGGCTCCACTAATCTGACCTCCTTTAACCTTTGCTACTCTTTCAATCCCTTTTCTCAAGTACACTTAAAAATCTTGAGGTACAAAAGCTTAGGATTTCAACATAGCAATTTTTGAGAGGACATAATACATTCTGGAAGAAGTACTTTAGTTACTAAACATATAACAGAAGTCTTCTCTGGTAATTACTAAAATTCACTGTAATATCCAGGATGTTCAAAATGAAAGACCAAGTTTTGCTGAGAATATATGGAGCAACTTGAACACCCATACATTGCTAAAGTGTTTATTTTTGTTTTGGGTTTTTGTTTGTTTGTTGATTTTTCTCCTTTCTCAGAACTGGGGATTAAATCCAGGTTCTTGACACTGAACTACATCCCCGACTTTTTTTTGAAACAGGGTCTCACTATATAGTTCAGGCTGGCCTTGAACTCACTCTGTAGCCCAGGCAGGCCTCAAACTCATGGCAGTCCTCCTGCCTCAGCCTCCCAAGTGCTGGGATTACAGGCATGTGCCACTATGCCCAGTTCCCAACTCTTATGAGACAGGGTCTGAATGTGTATTTCAGACTAGTTTTGAATTCACTCTGTAGCCTGAGCTAGTCTTTTGAACTCACAGAGATACTCTTGCCTCAGCCTCTTGAGTGCTGGAATTACAGGTGTGCACCTGCATGCCCAACCTGCATTTGAATTTTTAATCAAGCTCCTTAACTTCTCAGAGTGCTGGGATTATAGACATGCACCACCACATGTAGTTTACATTTCTGTTTTAATACTTGTAACACTTACCTGACAGTCCCTCTCTATACAGCAATCTAAGGACAGAAACAAAGGGTCTTATGTGGACTTTTAATGTGTGCTTTATAATGAAGGAGAGCACAAAAGTTAACAAAAGGCCCTTTACGTTCTGCACTTAAACTGAGTCTCCCATTTTGGCTTTGTTTTAGTAAGCAATGGCATCAACCATTCTCCTCCTAACCTGAATGGTGCACCATCCCCACCACAGAGATTCAGCAATGGTCCCGCCTCTTCCACATCATCAGCACTAACAAATCAGCAGTTGCCAGCCACTTGTGGTGCTCGACAACTCAGCAAGCTGAAACGGTTTCTTACCACGCTGCAGCAGTTTGGTAATGACATCTCACCTGAGATTGGAGAGAAGGTTCGGACACTTGTCCTAGCACTGGTGGTGAGTACAGCATCACTGTTGTCAACTGTTGCCTGACAGCTTTCATCTGTAGCTGGCAGAGAAACTGTGCATATTTCTGCTAATTTCTAAGTGTCATAGTACCTCGGTTCACAAACTTCATTTGTCCTGCTATTCTGGAAATGATGGCCACAGTCGTGTTCGCGCAGGAAAGGTGGTGGCACCTGACGCAGAGTTCCCAAACAAAAAGTTTTGCCAAATGCTTCTGTTTGCAAACCAAATTATTTGCAAACAAAAGCATTTGTGAACTGGGATACCACTGTCTAGTAATGAGGTAAATTCTATGGACTGAATTAGTTATAATTTGTATAATACTGTGGAACTGTAGATTTCCTAATAGTGTTTATCAAAGGAACAAAATGTATAATACTAACCTTTTGTTTAAAGCTAATAAGTAGCTTTAGGTTTGTCTTAAAACTGGCTTCCGAAGGCTTGCTGAGGCCCAGCCAAGTTAATACATGGGTTTTTGTAACTTAATATATTCAGTGCCTGGCATACTGTTTGTAAACCAGAGAAAATAGAGAAGTAGTGAGTTTAATTTTGAAGACAATAATTTATAAAATTACAAGTTTTGTGGTCTAGTATTAAAGGGATTACATTGTTCCACCCCTCATGAATAAACAGCTTCTTTAGAATTTTATTTCTTCTTAAAATTTTCATTAACACATGTTTGCAGTACATAACCATTACATTCATCATGGGGAGTTGTATATGAACATAACACATTTTAATTCTTTTTTTACTTCCCCTCCCTTTCTACTCCCTCTTTAGAATTTTCCAGGTGTACGTAATTTTTCTTTCTGTACTGATTGTCCTGAGCCTATGAGATGAGTGGTTTTGTGATACTTAAAATTAGATGTGGTTTGACTGAGTTAATATGGGAAGTGCCGCTAGTTCTTAGTGTTTCTACATCAGCTACAAAATTTATCCGAGTAAAACTCCTCTGCATTCTTTCTTACATGTTAGCTTCTCTGTGTGATAAAAAGATGAATCATAGCATCAGTCCTTCAAGTCACAGTCTCCAGGTGTGATTCAGCTATCTCCTGGGATTACCCAGGATCCTTACTTTGGCTTCAAAGGGTCAAAGCTATTTTCATAATAATAGTAACAGCCTATTTGCCTCTCCCACCTGCTGTAATGGAGCTTGAATCCAGAGTCTCTGCACTGAGCTACATTCTTTAGCCTTTTTTGTTTTTAATTTTGAAACAGGGCCTTGCTAAATTGCCCAAGTTGGAATCCAATTTAAAAACTCCTGCCTCTGCCCCTCAGATTGCTGAATTTACAGGAATCCTTTCTGTTCCTTGATGGACATTTGAACTGTTTGTTTCTAGGACAATATTAAAGTCCCCAACACATCCCCATATTTGGAGATTTGTTTGAAGGAAGATTCACAGACTTGGCATATAGTTGTTCTTATAACTAAGGTTCATTACAAAGGTATACTAAGGATGTTTAGCCAGATGATAAAGAGAAGAGACACAGGGGCTGGGTATATATTAGCTCAGTGGAGTAAGCGCTGCCTGGCAAGTACAAGGTCCTGAATTCAATCCCCAGTACCACAAAAAAAAAAAGAGAGAGAGAGAGAGATACTGCAGAGCCTGGAGGAGTTGATGTACAGGCTTCCTTACGCTGTCTCCTTCCATGGCTAGTCACACAGAATGCACCCTCCTCAGCAGGAAGGGTACAGCAACATGTGTACATGTTTCTATCAAGAGAAACCTATTAGAGACTGCCCAAGGCCTATTTATTTCTTTGGTGGTACTGTGGGGTCAAGCCTGGCCCTGCACACGGAGCTATATCCTCAGCCTTTTTTATTTTGAGATGGAGTCTATTTAAATTGTCAAGGCAGGCTGGGTGTGGTGGCGCACTCCTGTAATCCCAGCACTCGAGAGGCTGAGGCAGAAGGATTGTTGGGAGTTCGAGGCCAGCCTGGGCTACAAAGTGAGCTCAAGGCCAGCCTGAACTGCATCGTGAGACCCTGTCTCAAAAAAATAAATAAATTGTCAAGGCAGGACTCAAACTTGAAATCTTTCTGGCTCAGCCTCCCAGAGTGCTGCGCCTTTACAGGCATATGCCACCACACCCACCTTCATGTCAGTATTGTTTGTTTGTTTGTTTGTTTTGAGACAGAGCCTCACTATATAGTTCAAGCGCACCTTGAACTCACTATGTAGTTCAGGCTGCCCTCCAACTTGCTGTGATCCTCTTGCCTCTGCCTCCGCAATGCTGGGACTGCAGGCATGTGTTGCCAAGCCCTATATGTACATCAGTATTTTATTTTTTTTTATATTTTTGTACATTAATATTTTAAATGGCCGTACCAAACAAAAAGATAAAAAAGGCCAGGCATGGTACCACATGTGGCTATTTCCTTTCTTTTTTAGGTTTGAGTAATAACATTCCATTGCATAGGTACACTGCATTTTACTTATGGAGTCAGCTATTGATGGACTTGGCGTTGCTTCTACCTTTTTCACTATATGTGTATAAATCTTTTCCAAGCCATAATTTCATAGTTTATTCAGTTTGTAACATATGTCAGAATTTCATTCTTTTTAATACTGAGTTATATTCTGTTGCATGTACATCCTACATTTTGTTTATTTATCCATCACTGGATACTGGAATTGCTTCTGGCTTTTCAGCTAGGGACTTTATATCAGTTAGGAAAACCATTTATCACCCAAGTTCCTACGGTTGATGCCAGCTAAAGGCTCAACCTTACACGCAGGCCTCTTAGATAGCAATCTTAGCTCTGTTCTGTTATCTCTTTCCAGTGGAGGTGCCATTACAAATAATGTTCTTATAAACATTCTTGGACATGTGTACAATGTGCATATCAATGAAATTGTGATTACATAGGGTATTCTTATATACAAATTTAGTATGTAAGACCATACAGTTTCCCCAAGTGTTATGGCAGTTGATATTTTAACTTGCTGAGGTTTTCATTAACATTACTATTGAAACTATAGGTTTGTAGAAGACATGAGGGGGAGGGGTAGAAAGTATTTGTTAACTGTAATGCTATTTTTTTTTTTTTCTCTCTTTAAGACAAGGTCTTACTATGCATTTCAGGCTATGCAGTTCACGCTGGCCTTGAACTCACTATGTAGCTCAAGTTGTCCTTGAATTCATGGCCCTCCTCCTGCCTCATAATTAATTTTTTAAGAAAAACAAAAACTTACAAAGTCATCACCAAGAATTGCCTTAATCTGATGATGGTTATTTATAAACAAAATGTATAGCAAGTCTCATGCTTGCTAGTGAAATTCTGAAAGGTTTCCTTCTGAGATCAGGAAGTGTAGATTTGGATGTTCCCTTTTTTTTTTCTGAGACAGGATCTTGCTATGCCGTCCAGACTGGCCTTGCACTCACTTTGTAGCCCAGGCTGGTCTCAAACTCACAGTGATCCTCCTGCCTCAGCCTCCTGAATGCTGGGATTACAGGCATGTGCCACCATGCCTGGCTGGATGTTCACTTTTTTAAATCCAATCAAAGGAAATAACAAAGATTGGAGGAAAAAAGTAAAATTGCCATTAGAAGGACAATAAACATGTTCATAGTGTTAAACTTATCTAATCAAGAAAGTATCTCCATGTTTTATTACAATAAATATCAGTACTATTTTGGTAGGAATATGTAAGTGGAACCAATCTTTTGAGGTGGTGGAAAATTATTTTAGCCAAATTTTAAAAGATACAGTTGAGTAGCTGAAGTTTACTTATCTGCAGTTTTAGAGGCAGGGTGCTGGTGCTATACTAAGGACCAAGGTACTACACTAAGGACCAAGCATGGCCATTTTCTGCTGCAAGGTTAATATATGTCTGCTTATTTGTAGAATATACGTTTGAGAGAATAGTTTGACAGCAATTCAGATCCCTTAAACTTCATAGTTCTTTTGACTCCCTAGTTTCATCTTTTGAAAATCCTAATCATAAGATCATGCATTAAAATAATCAGTTCATTACCGGGGAGGCTGAGGCAGGACCCGCCTGAACTACACAGTTGAGACCCTGTCTCAATTCCGCCCTTCCCCCCAAGATAATCAGTTTAAGGCAGAGGATGTAGTTCAGTGGTAGCATGTTTGCCTATCATATGTAAGGCCCTGAGTTCTATTCCCAGTGCCTTCTCCCCTCTCCTCAAAAAAGATAATTAGTTCCACATTATTTATAATGAAGAAAATTAGGGGCTGGGGATGTGGCTCAGTGGTAGAGTTCTTGCCTCATATGCATTTGTTTGATTGCCAGCACCACCAAAAAAAAAAAAACAAAAAACAATTTTGAGAGCCAGGCATGGTGGCTCATGCCTGTAATCCCAACACCTGGGAAGCAGAGGCAGGAGGATCATTGCAAGCTCGAGACCAGCCTGGGCTACAAAGCGAGCTCAAGGCCAGCTTGAATTGCATAACGAGACCCTGTCTCAAAAAGACAAAAAAAAAAAAAAAAAATTAAAGCCACTAAACTTTTTTAATAACCTTCATAAATTATGTCTGTATAGTGGAATTTTATGTAATCATTAAGAATCAAGTCGCATTCTGTTTTAGAGGCAAGTCAGAAAGGCATACTCCCTATTTTTCCTGATAAATACAGCAAGATTTCCTGGATATTTTGTATGTATTTTTAAAATGCACAGTGAGTGAAATAATTATGTACTGCAGACAGGTACTAACTAATAAAAATTTAAAATTTTAAAATAACAAGAAAAAATAATAAACAGTAAGCTAATGACCATGGGACCCACAGAACCACACAGCAGTGGGTTACCAAGGGTTTGTTTTTACTGATACATCCAGATTGCAGTGTGCAGAAACTGCTAACTTGGAAACACCGGTGAGCACAAGTTACAGTGCCTCTGTCTAGCCCAAAGAACAGGAAAGGAACAACCAAGCAAGGCAGAGACTTTTAGACAGTAACCACCACACTCCAGCCAAGCATCTTCAGTGAAACTGTGCGAAGGAGGCACCTTTCTTCCTTCATCAGAGGCTTTTTTTATTCCTGACTGCTAATATTACAGATCAGTTTGATTCAGTTTATTGGTGTCATATACTTCAAACGGTTTAAAGAATTTGAAAAATGGTTTACAGACATTGAAAAGAATGTTGTGAAATAACATTGTTTGTGAAATAAGATAAAATGTTCAAATATAACCGTGTAACATGGTTAAATTGTGTATACTTGCCAGGTGTGGTGGCGCACACCTATATATCCCAGTACTCAGGAGGCTGAAGCAGGCCACCCTGGGCTATAAAGTGAACTCAAGGCGAGCCTGACTGCATAGTGAAACCCTGTCTCAAAAAGACATAAAAGTTGGAGTTAACTCAGCAGCATAAGCACCTGCCTGGCAAATGCAAGGTCCTGAGTTCAATTCCCGGTACCAAAACGAAACAAAGACATAAAAAAAGGGTGTGGGGTTGAGGATGTAGCTCAATGTAAAGGCCCTCCAGTCAATGCCAGTACTCCCCCCAAATAAATGCTTAAATTTTTTTGCGTTTTATTGTAGTTTATTATATTTTAAGGAGTTGAAATAAAAATATTTTATAAACTTTGAAGAAAAAATATTTTCATTTGCTTATTACCCTTAGCTAAGATTCATCTCTATTTTAAAGCCTAGATGTTTAGAAAATACAGGAGAAGTTAGTAACTTTCCTGAGGGTAACAATAACTGACTGACGGTGCTTTGCCCATGTTGGCCTATCCTGATATGCACACCGAGCATTTGAAGGCAGAGGCGCCTATCGCTCTTCTTTTCTTCTGAGCTTCTGAACTCTGTTCCCATGGAGAAGGTTTGGGAAGCCTCTTCTGTAACACAGGTGGACGAAGGAGGACAGGGAGTTGGGTTAGGAGTGTGGAGATAAGAATAAACAAGGTGGGGGCTGGGGATATAGCTCAGTGGAATAAGTGCCTGCCTAGCAATCGCAGGGTCCTGAGTTCGATCCCCAGTACCGCAAAAAAAAAAAAAAGAATAAACAAGGTGAAATTTCTGTCAAGAAAACAATTCCACTCACCTTTTTTTGAGGTTTTGTTTTTTCTTTGAGACAAGGTCTTACTATATAGCACAGGCTGCCTCAAATTCAAGGCAGTCCTCCTGCCTCAGCCTCCCACGTGCTGTTATTACAGGGGTACGCTACCATGCCTGGCTCAGATTGACTGAGATCCATGTTCATAATTGTGTCCTTGGAACTATCATTTTCCTTATGGTTTAAAGTGATTTATTACTATGTGAGTGAATTTTCACTTTTCAAGGTTGAATAGCATTGTTTATCTTTATAGAACTCAACAGTGACTATTGAAGAATTCCATTGCAAGCTTCAAGAGGCCACCAATTTTCCTCTTCGTCCTTTTGTGATTCCATTTCTGAAGGTAATTCTGTGATAATTGCTGAATATAATTTATTTATCTTCTGTTTTTCTTGAAGTGTCTACTGATCCCTGTTAATGAGGTAGAGAGCAGGGCAGTTTGCCATGTTCTTGAGTATTTATTTTATTTTGGGCTGGTAGAGAGGTATAGGGATGGTCTGCAGGTAGGCCTCATGCTTGAGGAGGTGAGAACCATAGAAGCCTGGAGTTGTGTTCCGAGTGCACTGCTGGTACTGCCTGCAGGACAAGCAGCTTCTGACAGACAGGCGAGTGGGCGGGAGGCATGTTGTGGGTGGATGCTGATGACATCACTGGGCAGCAGATCATTTGAGTATGACCAGAGGGAGGAGAGTGTGTGTCATCTGCTTGGAAGCTGTCCCTGAGGAGACCTGAGCTTTGGGCTTATCCCGAGGCTGGACGATGTGAGCAAGCAGCACAGTGTTTGTCTCTCCCCGCGTCCCATTCAGTCTAGTCTTTGTAGTGCCCTCGGAGTTACTGTTCATTGGGACATAAACTTTGGGAACACTGGCCTACATCGTTGCTTTTTCTTGATAAGTGAGGCAGTGTTATATTTATATGGACTATGGATCTTAAACTTTTATTTTAAAATTTCACACTTACTGATAAACTGCCGAATGGTACAATAAAATTTTTCCTAAAACCTTCACCATGATGCTCCAAATGTTAACATTTTCACCACACTTGCATTATGTTCTGTTTTTCTTCAAAAATGCTTAAGAATAAACTACCAGGCATGGTAGTACTTGTTTTTAATCCCGGTTCTCTGGGAGGTTGAAGCAAGAGAATAACAAGTTTGAGCCCCATCTGGGCAACTTCAGAATTTAGTGAGACCATATCTGAAAAAAGTTGAAAAAAGGGGGGAAATATAGTTCAGTGTGAAAGGCCTGTGTTCAGTCCCTAGTACCAGAGAGGGAAAAAACTGCACACATATTGAAGGCAGATGTGGTGGTGTATCCCTATAATCCCAGCATTTGGGGAAGCTGACGCAGGAGGATCAGAAGTTGAAGCTCCACCTGGGCAGTATAGTGACTTAGCAAGGTCCTGTCTCAAAAAATACAGGGCTGGGGATGTAGCTCAGTACAGAGGCCCTGAGCCCAGTGCCTAGGGAAGGGAGAAAGGATGGGAAGAAGGAAGGAAGTATTTATGCAATAGTATTTATCTGACCTATAGTCGTCCTTACTTGTTTTAATGTCCCATTAGAGGGCTGGGGATATAGCTCAGTGGAATAAGCGCTTGCCTAGCAAGCGCAGGGTCCTGAGTTCGATCCCCAGTACCGAAAAAAAAAAAAAAAAAAAAAATGTCCCATTAGTTTTTTGATTTTTTGAGACAGGGTCCCACTGTGTAGTTCAAGCTGTTCTTAAACTCATTATGTAGCCCAGGATGGCCTTGAACTTGGCACAATCTTCCTGCATGCTGGGATTATAGGTGTGAGCCACCACAGGTGGCTCCATTAAAATTCTTTACAGGGTTGGAGGATAGTAAAAAATCCCAATTTTTTTTTGTGCAGCATAAGTCTTGGATCTAATTCAAGGTCATTTGTTTCATTTTAGTTGTTATGTCTCTCCAGACCTTTCTGTTTTGTTTTCTGACAGTTTCACGTTGTAGTCCAGGCTAGCCTTGAACTCACTGTGTTGCCCAGGATGGTCTTGAATTTACAGCAGTCCTCCCTTCTTAGCCTCCCAGGTACTATGATTATAGGTGTATGCCACCACACCCAGCCGTGATTTACATTTTTGAAGAAGACTGTTTGTTTTATAGAGTACACCTCTGTTTTGTGCTAGCGCTACCTCATAATTAGAATCAGGTAAAGCATTTTTTTCGCAGGAATAGGTAAAAGACATCACTATATACTTCAAAAGCCACAGGTGGTAATTTTTCTGTCATTAATAATGTTGAACACAATCACTTGGTAAAGTTGGTTTCTGCTATGCTTTGCCACTGAAAATTACTGTTTCAGCCAGTTAAACGGTAGTTTTCTAAAATAGGTAACTTCATGACTTGTACAGAAAAAAATGAAGCTGTCAGATTTTATTCAGCCAGTCATGGTGGCACACCCCTATAATCCCAGCACTTGGGAAGCTGAGGCAGGAGGATTCCTGTGAGCTCAAGGCCAGCCTAAACTACATACATATCAAGGCCCTGTCTCAAAAGACCAAAAAAAAAAAAGAAGAAGAATTTATTCAATAGTTAACAACAAAAAAATTAGTTAATGATAGAATCAATTAGATGTGATAGCCGGTCTGGATGAGCATCCACATAGACATATTTATAGATCAAACTGTACAAACACAAGTGAAACTAATTGTCTTGTACAATGGGCAAGAGAAACCAGTTGAATTTCTCACACACATAATTTATATATTCATAGACAGTTATTATTTTACACCAATATCAAATTACAGAGTTATAAAATAGCTCCAGGGCAATGAAAAGAGTAGTCCGATAACCATTTTGTTCTTGACCAGGTTGAGTGAACTATGACCCAAATCTAGTCCATAATGTGGTGTTATAGAGCTAAGAATGGTTTTTACAGGTAAACACTTGCAGTTGACTTGATAGGAAATAACTTGAACCCCAGTTAAACTAAATGCTATCACATAACGCACTCTACTGTAGCTAGTTTTATAGGTGTGTATCACTGCGCCCAGTCATTGTTTTCATTAGCAGTAGGTTGATATTGCAAACTGTACTCAGTTGTTAGTGCATGTTGAATTTTGTCAGTACAACATTTGTGGAAATTTTTGTCTTCAATTTTTGAGACTGGGCACACTAGGTAGCCCAGTAGTCCAAGCTGGCCTCAGACTCAAGATCCTTCCATCTCAGCCTCTTGTGCGCTGGGATTAGAGGCATGGGTCACCATGCCCTATTTATATAATATTTTTAATTTTTGCCACTTGATTCACAAAGCTGCATACTTTCTAGCCAAACACATATGCCCCCTTTTCTTTCACCTGCTTATTTCCTAAGAATATGTCATAGTATCCCAAAAATGACTCAATAAAATACTGATACCAGAGTTTAAAGCATTCTGAGGGATAGAGATGTTCCTCATTGGTAGAGGGTTGCCTAGCATGTGGGAGGTCCTGGGTTCCACCTCCAGCACTGCAACAACAACAACAAAATTACAAAAATGTTTTGAACTGGAGAATAATAAACAGAGGAAAATGCCCAGTTCCAAGGCGCACATTCCATGGGGTGCTCTGTTCTAATAGCTTAGAGCCATGTGGGCCTGAGCAACTCATGGCCTTTTCCAGCCGCATACAGAGTTATCTCTCTTAGTCTTTTTTTGTAGGTCAGAGCCACAAATAGTTATTTTCCCAAGCCTCTTGAACCAAGAATGTGTGTTAATAGAAAATTAGCATTTTTATTACCAAAGGACATGTCACAGATGTAAAGATCTGATGGAATATTTTTTCCAATTAAAATTTTACAGTTTCAACACAATTGCAATTATAAAACAGAATTAAAAGTGTTTTATATTTTCAAATTCCCTATTCTTAACACTGTTATTTTGGAAAACAGCATGAGGTAGGTTGTTATGGCAGCTTTTTGGCTAGCGTCTTGGGTTTTGCCAGTTCTCCTTTAAAACAGTCAGTAATTACGGTGCCTACTAAATTAACCCTCAGTGAAGGGATGACTGCTTGCATGTATTAAAATCCTCCTTTTTTTTTAGTCTGTCCCTTGAGATAAAGACTTGTATTATGGGCTCAGCCTGCATTATGTTTAAATTTAGAAAAATATAATCCTTTATGCTTTTCTTAATAAAAGAAATATGTTCTTTATATGAAGGAATTAGAATTCTTGAAAATTCTGAAATTTAAAGGATAAATAGAGAGGTTTTTAATGATTTGTTCCCATTAAAGGTTTGCTGGGTAAGAGTTAAAGAAAAATATCAGTATATAATTAATAATTATCTTTTTACAGATTACATTACTTTCCCATACTCCTTTTCAAGAACCCATGTTCCAGAGTAATCCCAGGATCCAGAATTATAGGGTAGCTCTCCGAAGAACAAGAAGAAAAGATTTGAGTAATACTGTCAGAGATCGAGTGGGGTTTAGGAGAGAGGTCAAGTCTTGTAATGTAGAGCTGAGAATAAATTTCTCCTTCTTACATGTAGGTAGTAGCAATTTTCTAACTGGCCAAAATTTCAAAAACATGTGTTCTCAAATTACTGTGTTCAAAACTCTCCATTAAGGTTTGATGCTGTACTAACCACAAAGGTGAACGAGGCACAGTTCTTCTTCAGGGTATTTACATCCTCTTAGGGCCAGAAACAACCACTAATTCAAGTGCGGAATACTAGATGTCACCTTACAAAAGAGGCTGAAGAGGATGTTACTGATTTGGAGAGCAGTGCTTTTGTGTTGTGTTACCTGGATTGTGAAAGCCCTTTGAGGTGCTAATCCCTATTGTATAGGGCCCAGCACTGGGAATACTGCCTCTTCTTTTCAAGGCCAACTTGCCCCTGCTGCAGCGAGAACTGCTGCACTGCGCTAGGGCTGCCAAGCAGACCCCATCCCAGTACCTGGCCCAGCATGAACACCTTCTGCTAAATACCAGTATCGCATCTCCTGCCGACTCTTCCGAGCTGCTCATGGAGGTGCATGGAAATGGGAAGAGGCCTAGTCCAGAGAGGTGAGAAGAAATTTGTTGTCCTTGCTTTTTTAGAACTTCTTATCATCTCCCTTAGCTTATAAAAGAGAATTTGATCGCTGGGGTTGTAGATAGGTAATGCAAGACTTTCCAAAGCTTTTGTAAATAAAGAGAGGAAAGAGGACTGAAGGGGGGGCAAAATATACTTTGTAGGGGCACAAATTCCGTATGATGACTGTCATCACTTGGTATACACAAAATGTATCGGTAAAATAAAAAGGCAAAAGACAAGTTTGAAAAAATACTTCCCAAGGCTGATCTTCTTTTTCCCTCTTAAGAAGCCTCTGTACACCCTTAGTAAGAAATAGGGTCCATTATACCAGAAGCAGAAGACTTGGTCTCTCCTACTTAGCCATCAACACAAAAAACTTCTTGAATCAAATGTGTGGGAATTTTCCTCCTGCATTAAGCAAGCAGTCACTTTTGTAGGAGACAGGGACAGGTCAGAGGGCTCAGTCACTAAGACTTCCCACTCCCTTCAGAGGCTAATCACAAGCTCCAGGTTGTTTTCCCTGTGCTTCTGATTGCTAAAAGTCTTCCTACAACACGCTCCTCATGATATTGATGGACATAAGATGAAGAGTTGATAGGGCAGAGTACTGGGAAAGAACACGACACTTCCGTGCTTCTCTAGCCACCTGGAAGCACCTGGATTTTGCCCTACTCCCTCTGAGCCTTCATTACCCAGGCCTGGTGGGTTAAACCCTTGACCAGTGGTGATCAGCGCGACCTTCTGGTGCTGTCCTCTCCCGGAACCTGGGAAGTAGGGCTGGACATCCCAAGCCTCTAATTCTACTCTGCTCCTTTCCTTAACTGTCCCCTGTCCTAGGACTGCCTGCCATCAACCAGCTCACTAGCATGGAAAAAGACCCTGGGCTTCAGAAACTCTTAAGGATTTTGGGAGTTAATATGCCAGGCAATAGGATAAAGACTAAATGTTGTATTTCACGTTATCAGAGGTGGCTACTACAATATTCCTTAGTTATCAAAGAAGCAATATTTTAACAACAGTGGAAAATTTAGTACTCTTGGACTGGAATGACTAAAAAACCTACTGAATCACAAGAAGGTTCATCATATGAGCCTCTTTCCTCTGTGTAAGAATTGTTTCTTCCCAAACTGGGTTTCTTTGTACAATTTCAGCTCTCAAGAAACTAAGTCAGGAAAACCACAAGTTCAAGGTCAGCCTAGGGAACATAGGGATTAGGAGGCAGCCTAAACTATGTAATAAATCTGTCTCAAAGAAAAAAGATTATTTTTTTTTTCTCAATAACTTGCCTCCACAGTAACAAATTTTTACCTTAAAGCGTTTCTAAACATAGTTGGACCCACAACCCTCCATATTTCTTTTTTTCTCTGTTGTTGTTGTTATTGTTTTGGGTTTTTTTTGAGACAGGATCTTGTCACTTGTTCAGGTTGGCCTTCAACTCACTATAGTCTTAGTGCTAGGAACACAGGTGTGCGCCACCACACCTGGCCATTCCTCCATACTTCTGTCTCATATGAAAATGTTGTCACCTATTTAGTCTTTCTTTGCCTAATTACAATGAGAAGTTTTTGCCTGATTATGGACTGTTGACTTCTTTCTTAGTGTTGGAATAAATCAATAATTTGTTTGTTTGTTTTTGAGACAAAGTCTTGCTATGTAGTTCAGGCTAGGCTCAAATTCGTGGCAATCTTTCTGCCTCACCTCCCCCCGCCAAATGCTAGGATTACAGGTGTGTGGCATCATGTCCGGCTTCTAAATGAGCAATTTGCAGAATGTGCCTGGTTCCTGAAGCCAACTCAGTTTATACCTCACCTCAAACCTTTTCTAAGATGGGCATGATGGGACAAATCCTTAATCCCAGCTACTTCAGAGGTTGAAACGAGAGGATCACATGAGCCCAGGAATTCAAGGCAACCTGGTCAACATACAGAGACTCTGTCTTGGGGGGGAAAAAAAACAGGTTGGGCATGGTAGTAAATGCTTATAATCCCAGCACTCACGGGGCTGAGGCAGGATTGCCAAGAATTTGAAGCCAGCCTGAACTATGTAATGGGATCCTGTCTCAAAAATAAACCAACCAAGCCAGTCGGGTGTCGTGGTGCATTCCTGTAATTCCAGCACCGGGGAGGCTGAGGCAGGAGGGTTGTTGTGAGTTCGAGTCCAGCCTGGGCTAGAAAGTGAGCTCAAGACCAGCCTGAACTGCATAGTGAGACCCTGTCTCAAAAAGACAAAAAAAAAAAAAAAAGACTACAACCAGCTGTGCATGGTGGCACATGCCTGTAGTTCTAGCACTTGAGAGGCTGTGCAAGGAGGATTGCAGTGATTTCTAGGGCAGCCTGCGCTACATAGTGAGACCCTGGTCGGCCTTAACTATATGGAGAGACCCTGTCTCAAAAATGCAAAAACAAAAACCAAACATACCAAAAAAGGGCAAATAGACCTTTCCTTTAAAAGGCTGCAAGTGTAAAGTATATGCATATCATATGCAAGGACCTAAATTAGTACTGCAAAAAGAAATCCTTTTCTTCCAATCGTTCTGCTTCAGAAGGTACTGTATGTAGCACAATTAATAACAGACTAGTGCTCAGGAAATGTCTGTGTGAATGCTTGTTGACAGGCTAAGATACCATGTCTGGTTCTTCTTCAGGAGGGAAGAAGGTAATTTTGATAGAGATACCATTCCTCCTGAACCCCCTGCCAAGAGAGTGTGTACCATCAGCCCTGCTCCTCGGCATAGTCCTGCCCTCACTGTGCCCCTTATGAATCCTGGTGCCCAGTTCCATCCTACTCCTCCACCTCTTCAGCACTACACCTTAGAAGATATTGCGACTTCCCACCTGTATCGGGAACCCACCAAGATGCTAGAACATCGGGAAATTCGTGAGAGGCACCACAACCTCAGTAAGTAACCTAGACTACATAGTAACGCTTTCAACTGAGATAGAATACTTGCATTTCTTTCCTGCCCAATGATAAAATCAAACGTCATCATTGCTTTTTCTCTTCTGATAAGATAAAAATAGCTGGGCATGGCGACATAGGCCTATAATTCAGCACCTGGGAGACTGAGGCAGGAGGATTGCCATGAGTTTGAGGTCAGCCTAGGCTATAGAGTTCAAGGCCAGTCTGAATTACATAGGAAGAACCTGTCTCAAAATAAAAATTAAAAAAGGGTAGACCTTAGGTTCAAGGCTCAGTACTGTAAAACATAAAAGGGCTGGGAATGTAGCCAAGTACAGAGGCCCTGCGTTCAGTCCCCGGCCTCTCTCTGCCCCTTGTTTCTCCCCCCATACACCCCTTACAAGTATAGAAGGAGAATACTATCATTATAGTTTATCTCATTTGATACTGAGCTCACTTCATATCTTTTCACTATCATATGCTAGAAGTATATTATCAAATGGAGGTCTGAAAAGCAACAAAATGAATATAATAATGAATGGGCATAAAACTGAACAAATTCTCATAAATACTCTGAAGAACTAAAAAGTAAGCGCTTATTTTGAAATGGATCAGAACAAAGTAGAGAGCAAACAGATAATGAGGTAAAATATTAATATTTGGGAAATATGTATGAAAGGTATATGGTAATTATTTTTATCACTCTTAAAACTTCTGTACCTCTAATTTATTTTAGAATAAAAAACGTTTTTAAAATTCAGAAAGATGTGAAATGTGATCTTAAAGGTGAACATACACAGACCAACACTTAAACCATGGGTTAACCTGTAACCAGCTATTGAGTGTTGCTTAGGCTATCGGCCTTAGAGCAGTAATTACTGAAGTAGAAATGATCCTAGTACCTCTGCTCTTTGTTCATTTGGAATGCCTGAAGCATGGGCCTTTAATACTATTAAATTTAGGAAGAAACAAAAACAAGAAAAACTCTTTAACATACCTAATCTGAGATCAGTTTTGGACAGGGCTCTTCCCCTCACCCCCATGTACTCAGACAAGTTTATCAAAGAAGCTTCTCTGGGGTTTAGCTGCTGAGCACATGTCAGTGCAGGGAAGCAAAGGGCTATTATTCCATTCCAGAGTCTCTCTACCTTTCCTCTGTGATGTACCCCCCCTGTAGAGTAAAAACAAGAAGAAGAAAAAGAAAAAGCAATGCAGTTGCCTTTTCTCCCTCTGACTACAACTTTTAGAGTTGCTGTCTTCAGGCATTGGTAGGGGAATGGCCATGAAAGAAGTGGTATTCTCAGCCACCACCAAGCCTTAGCTACCACTGCATTACCTCTAATCCTCACAGAAGGCCCAAGCTGCTGTTACTTCCTTTTTAAAGCTGCAATATAAAGCAACTCTAGCCAAGAGCACATAGCAGAGTTCAGATCTAGCTTTTTACTTTTATTTCTAACAGTTTTAGAAAACTTTTTTTAGTCAGCTGTAGTGGCACATGCGTGTAATCCCAGCACTGGGGAGGCTAAGCCATGAGGATGGCTAGGAATTCAAACCCAGCCTGGGCTACATAATTAAGGCCAGCCTGCACTACATACTGAGACCGTTCTCAAAAAAAAGTGAAAGGGAAACTTTTTTCCATTTTCAAGCATACTAAAAAAGAAAAAGCATACTGTTAATCATCTGCCTTAATGGTTTCTTTTACAAAAAAAAAAAAAAAAAAAAAAAAAGGTTTCTTTTACTTTTCTTGAGCCATTTGTCTGCTAGGCTCCTTGTAGATTCTTTAATTTTCATCAGATCTGTATGCAAATGTGTGCCTTGTTGTAATGGTTCTCAAGCCTTACCAAACTATTCACCATGTAACCTTATTTTCTAAACAAATGTACCACTCTTTTGCTCCCCCGAAATGAAAGGTAAGGGTATCACAGAGCCTGCCCTAATTCCATAGAACTTCAGGGTCAGAATGCTACCCTAACTTTAATATATAAGAAAATGCTGGGCTGAGTTGCAGCTCAATGATAGAGCACTTACCGAGCATGTTAGAAACCCTGGATTCAATCTTCCTCATCACAAAAAAGCAAATGTCTTATAGTAACACAATAAACAGTATGTTAGTGCTGTGAAAGAAGTAGATTTTTCCACTGATATAGAACCAGTTGATATGAATACAAAATATGCAAAGTCAGACTGATAATAGAAATGTTATCATTGAAAGACCATGAGCCGTGTTGCTAAATCTAAGTAGAATTTCTTAAAATACTGATCAATTCTGCTGCAGCACCTGTCTGGCAAGCATGAGGCTGTGAGTTCAATTCCTGGTACCACGCCCCCCTCTTACCCCCCCCCAAAAAACCCTGGTCAACTCTTAATTGAGTATACCCTTTATCCACAGAGTTGTTGCATTCATAAAAATTTCAGTGCATATCAAGTATTGATAATACTCAGCTAGGGCTGGGGATATAGCTCAGTGGAAGAAGTGCCTGCCTGGAAAGCACAAGGTCCTGAGTTCAGTCCCCAGTACTGCAAAAAAAAAAAAAGAAAAGAAGATAATACTCAGCTATTTTCAGTACGTACTACAGTGCTGGTGGTTAAGCATTTATATTGTACATCTTTGCCAACACTTAGTATTATCTGACATTTTAATTTTTTCTAGTATAGTATGTTTAGTGTTAAATGCTCTCCAGTTTGAAATTTTTTTTTATGTTTATGGACTCTGTACTTTCTTGTCTGAGATATAAGTTGTTTATTTCTTTCGCCTGTTTTTCTTTTAGGCTGTTTGTCTTTCATATTTGATTTGCTAGAATGCTGTACACAGTGTGATCAAAAGATACGGTGAGATTTCTCACCATAATAAGACATGTTGCCATTAATCCACGCTCAAAGTACTTTCCCTAGCACCAAATACACTTGTCCTGTCCTTCTTGCCACATTCTGAAGCAACTAGGAAAGTCTTTTCTTTTCTTTTTTTTTTTTTTTTTTCCTTTTCGTGGGTGGGGGTTACCAGGAATCAAACTGAGGACCTCGTGCTTGCCTGGCAGGTACTGCACTGCTGAGCTATATCCCCAGCCCTTGGAAGTCTTTTTTTCATTCATGTTTTCAGTTGCATTGTGATGGCTGCCTTGATATCTTGAATTGAGGCCTTGAATATTTATCTTTCATGGCCATTTTGGCTTTGGGGAAGAGTCAGAAGTTGCACATTGACGCATTTGGTAAATAACACTACTGTTTTTGTAAGCCCACCTTTCTGTTAGATGGCTCTCAGCAATAGCATTCACTTGTTGTTTTTATTTCTTTGAGACAGGGTCTCTCTCTAGTTCAGATTGGCCTGGATTTCTTGGCGATCCTTCTGCCTCAGCCTCCTGAGTGCTGGGATTGCAGGCATGTGCCACCACACCCCACTGATTCACTGTATTTTTTATCCCAGAAGAGGACTTTCAGAACTGTTTCAAAAATGGCAAGAACAATGGGAGAAGTATGTTGGAAAGGGGAGTATTGTGAGGGGGGTTGTGGCACTGTATCTGTCTTACTGTAATAAATTTTGTAATTTAAACATTCACCATGTGTTTTGATCACATTTTGTATAATCTGAGTACAGATTACTTGGTTATAGCATTTTGGTGGTCCCCCATCCCACTGTGAAGCATTCCCTTACTAGTGTGCTCAAATTTAACCTCTAATTTCTAATAGGTCTAAATGGAGGCTATCAGGATGAATTGGTAGATCACCGTTTGACTGAGAGGGAATGGGCTGATGAGTGGAAACATCTTGACCATGTAAGAATCATAGCATGTTTAATCTCCACAACTCCTTATTTACTTTTTATTCTTAGTACTACCAATAGTTCATGTATGCTTGAAGTGGATATAATATCCTTTGCTTTTAATAGAAGTTGGTTTGTCTGCTACTCCTTCAGCTAGAAGGCTGTAGTCACTCCAAAGTCTTGGTAGAGGCATGTTTCCTTCAGATCATAAGTTAAGTAGTAACGGCTGGGGATATAGCTCAGTGGAATAAGCACTTGCCTAGCAAGCGCAGGGTCCTGAGTTCGATCCCCAGTACCGCAAAAAAAATAAATAAATAAAAAATAAAATAAAATAAAATAAAATTTCAAAAAAAAAATAAGTTAAGTAGTCTTAGAGTCAATGAGTAAAGCAAAGGCAGTGAGTTCAGTTCACAGGTTTGCTACTTCTTTGCTAGCTGATTGTGTCACCTTTTTTCAACCTTTATTTATTTATATATATTTTAAATACAGCGTTACTTGAATTTACAGGAGGGTTGTAATAATATATAAGGTGCTTATCACAGGGCCTAACACATACAGAATGTTAAATACAGTGGACCCTCAAGTTAACGACCAACCTGGCATATGAACAACTTATGAAATGGCCATTTAGTTTTAACTTATGACCCAAACCTTGAGTTGTGACCCAAATGCCAGTTACTTGTGCTTCCAGATTGTCTAAGATGCAGATTTTTTACCTTTAAAAAGTTCTGGAAGGAACATTATTACATCCTTTCCTGTATGGGGTTAATTGAGAAATCCTGGGCTAATGTCTCTCTAAGGATGCTGAGACTTTGAAGGCTGTGTAGAGGAGCCTGAGCCTTCAGTTGACAAACTGAGTTACAACCAGCCATTGGAAATTAATTAAGTTCGTAAGTCAAGGGCCCACTGTAAATGGAACTCTTCCAAATAAAAACAAGAATTAGTACATCATAAAAAGTGTTAAATAACTGGGACTTGTTCAAATACAAACAAGATTAATGCACTGGTATAGAATGTAAGCTCAATTTCTCTTTCCTATTGAAAAAGAAAGTCCACCTCTCCCTAAAGAAGAAAGAAAAAATGTCTCTGCTTAAAGTTTGCGTGTTGTAGCTTTTCCTTCTTGAGTGATCATTGGTTCTGGTCTTTTTCTCTCAGTAAATTATTATAAAAATGTCTAGCTTTATCAATCTAGTGAGATTTACTGTGGTTTGATCATAGTCTGTAATGGACCATATTATAATGAAACTATATGGCTGCTTCAGCCTTAAAGAATCTGAAAAGCAGGTTTTTGGAATCCAAAAGATGAAAGTCATTTTTACATACTAACTGTAAGCCAGTGACATGCCACATTTATGATCTCAATCCTATAAGATCCTACATCATCTAGTGAAGTGAAAGCTGGCTTAGTATAAATACATGCTGTGTATGATGTGCACACAATATTGTCCAGTGGTGCATTTCTCAGAACATACCCTTGTTATTAAGGAACATATGTCTGTAAGTAAATTGAGTGCCTCTGTGTGTGTGTGTGTGTGTGTGTGTGTGTGTGTAATTGACCCTGGGGATTCAACTAACCATGGATAGAAAATTTTTGGACATGGATGTGGATATAACTCAGTGGTAGAGTACTTGCTTAATACACACTAGGCCCTGGGTTCAATCTCCAGTACCATAAAAATTGTTAAAAGAATTTTTAAAAGGAAGCCCAGTGTGGTACACATGCCTATAATCCCAGCACTTTGGAGGCTAAGGCAGGAAGGTTGCCATGAGTTCGAGGCCATCCTAAACTATAAAGTAAGACCCTCTCCCTCAAAAAAATATTAAGGTAAAGAAAATATTTGGACTAAAAGAATGCATCTGAGGCCAGGTATGGTGGTACGCACCTGTAATCCCAACACTGAGGAGACTGGACAGGAAGATCACTGCAAGTTCGAGGCCAACCCGAACTGCATAGTGAGACCCTATCTCAAAAAATATAAATGAATAAATAAAAATTCTAAAAATACATCTGTACTGAACATGTCCAGACTTTCTCTTATCATTTCTTCCTAAACAATACATGTAACTATTTACATATTAGGTATTATAAGTAATTTAGGGATAATTTATATTATATAGGAGACTATACACAGAGTTTATATAAATCTGCACTATTTTATATAAGGGAGTTGAAGCCAGGCATGATGGCGCACACCTATAATCCCAGCACCTGGGAAGCTAAGGCGAGAGGATTGTTGCAAATTCAAGATCAGCCTGAGCTACAAAGGGAGCTCAAGGCCAGTCTGAACTGCATAGCAAGACCCTGTCTCAGAAAGACAAAAACAAAAATAAGGGAGTTGGTATCCACTGGAGGTGCCCTATGGATACTGAGGAATGGCTGACTGTATGTATAAGACGGTAGAAGAAGGTCTTTCAAATATGAGCTTGGTAATCCTAAACCTGTAAAGTATCTGAAAATTTTTTTAAAATACTGTTTGCATGTCTTTGATCTTAAATATTTATTGCTTGAATTTCCTCATCTCATCTCTGTCTGACTTTCTCTCTGGCTCAGGCCCTGAATTGCATAATGGAAATGGTGGAAAAAACCAGGCGCTCCATGGCAGTTCTCAGGCGCTGTCAGGAATCTGATCGGGAAGAACTGAACTACTGGAAAAGACGATTTAATGAAAATACAGAGATGAGGAAAACAGGGACTGAGTTGGTCTCCAGGCAGCACAGCCCCGGGAGTGCAGATTCTCTAAGTAGTGGTAAGGGCAGAGTCTGAAGGAAACCCAGAGCAAACAGCAGCCTTTGGACCCCACCTGATGTGGCAAATCTGTTTGACTTTAAAGAACACTGGTGCTAGATTGTGGAGTTGGGGAGACATGGGTGATTACAAAGAGTAACGGAAACAAATATGGGGAGTCCTTGGTACCTGGCATATTCAAGAAATGCTTATTCTTCCTCATTGGAAAATCAATATGCTTGTGAATTATTCTGTACACACACGCACACATTGCATCATGATCAAAGAGCATTTGATTGTGAAAGCCTGATTGAGGTTAGGTGTGGTGCACACCAATAATCCTAAACCAAGAGTATCATAGGTGTGAGCCCAATCTGGGCAACTTAGTGAGACCCTGTCTCAAAAAAAGGGCCAGGGGTATAGCTGAGTCCAACGCCCAGAGCTCAAACCCCAGTACTGCAAAAAAAAAATAAAGTCAGCCTGATTGAATGTACTACACGTCAAGACAAATAGTGTATGTTCTACCACTTCTGCTTTCACACAGCCATCAACACAGATTTCTGTGACCTTAAAAGCTATGAGGGTTTCTCCCCACCAGGAACAAGCAGTCCTGCAACAATAGATAATATCTGAGTATTCTCTAACCTGGTTGTTCTGATACTGTGTATCTAGAGATATTTTTAGATCCCAAGTCTAAAGGATCTGTTTGCACGACTGCCTTTTTCCTGTGCTTTCCTTTATGCAGATGCCAGTTATAAACCCCAGGTTATTTTACTTGTGCTTCCTACCTGTTGGTTGTAAATTAGCGTTCCTACAACACCCTGCTTGAGTTCAGTTAATTTGGTTGAATGGCTCACAGAAATCAGGGCTGGAGTGGATCCCTGTAATGCCAGCACTCTGAGGGACTGAGACAGGATTATAAGTTTGAGCCCAGCCTGGGCAATTCAGTGAGAGGGGATATAGCTCTGTGTAAACTCTGAGGGACTGAGACAGGATTATAAGTTTGAGCCCAGCCTGGGCAATTCAGTGAGAGGGGATATAGCTCTGTGTAAAGGCCATGAGTTCAACCCCAAGTACCAAAATAACACACCAAAACCTCAAGGGAAATACATTGATCAGTTTATTATAAAGGATATTACAAAGGCTACAGATAAAGTGATACACTGGCCAAGGTATGGGGTAAGAGCACAGAGCTCGCATGCCTTCTCTGTATCTACCACCTTCCAGGAACCTCTACATGATGTTCAGCTAACCTAGAAACTCCAAGCCCTATTGTGTGGGGTTTTACGGAAGACTTCATTATTCATCTAATGCCAACAGACGGACAGGGAAGCTCAACAAGACCTATCTTGCTTCAGGATTGGGGGAGGGCAGGGACTTACTACACAGTTCAGGCTGACTTTGAACTCAATTTATAGCCTCAAGTTGGTCTCAAATTCGCAATAGTCCTCCTGCCTCCAACTCCTGAGTGCTAGGATTACAGCTGTGTGCCGTCTTTCCTGGTACTTCAGCATTGTTGGCTTCTCTGCAGCATTTCTTCCTCCAGAGTATGGGGTAGGACCTCCATGGAATAAAGAGGATTGTAGAACGTGTTTTCAGGCAAATGTAGATTAGAGAATTTCTTTGCAGCCACTTTCAAGACAGAAAAAGGGTAGTGGACCAGAAATTTTATAACCTACCTTATGGAAGAGAAATTCAAGTTTCTATGGCCTCGGAGGAGTGACAACCCAGAAGCTGAGGACAGTGTGCCAAAATGTATGGTGCATTGGTATAATATCATAGCTAGGTACTTGGGTATCCTAATTTTTATTCCTCACAGTGCCCTAAGTGTGTGCTTCATTTTGCCTGTTTTCCTTCAACTTCCCATTCAGGAAAATACTACTGTCAACACTGCCTGCTGGCATCCTACAGAAAGTGTGACCGCACCAAGCTGGGTTGCCCTATTTTACCTTTCCCTAGCCTGAAGCAGTGCAGGCAAGAGCAGCCCTTCTCTCAGGGCTATATCCAGAAAACCAGATTTAATCCTCATTGCCACCAGCTGTTCCACCACTTTCACCCAGTAATGAAAAGGTGCCCCATTGAAATGCATAGCTGAATGACAGGCCGTCTGTGATCACTCTTTACCCACCCACTTTTTTAAAGTTCCCAAATGTTCACCAAGGAAAATTAATTTCTTCTTATGACAGAACTAGCACATTTCAGAGAAGACAGCTATTAGTCTCAAAAAGACTGCAAGAAAAAAAGAAACTGGAAGCAAAGCCAAACTTAGTATCCTGTCCAATGCTGAGTGGCTGAGGTTTCCCACTCTCCCAGCTCTCCCACAGTCATGGCTTTTGAGCCAACCACAGACTAGCACCATTCTGTTGGTGTCCAGCACAGCATGATCTCAATAGTCACAGTTGTGGTGTGATTGTTTTGATTGAAAACTTAAGAAACAGACATCTCCCTCACCATATGATCACTTACAAGTATTCCCTGTAACAGCTTGAAAACATTACTGTGTTCTCCATCCAGGCCACCACCTCTTACCAGTGAGTGTGCACAGGTACGGGTGAATGTAGCGTGCAGGCCAGCTACTCTCTATCCAGGATTTCAGGTCTTGCTGGGGTCGTGTGAACAATGCTGTGCATTACCGCTACTTATTCCTCTTACCCTTGGGGGCCTGGGAGAACCATAATTTTATATTTTTCTGGGATAGTCCTAATTTATGTCTGTATCCTGTCATAATTATTGTTATCACCACTCTCAAAAATAAGGACAATTTGCTGATAAATTGTATTGTCACTGTGGGTTTATAATTCCATAGATTCCAGTGTTTCCTTACTTAGCTGTGGTTTGTTTTTGTGCTGGAGGATGAACCCAGGGTCTTCATATTGAGTTATATTTCCAGCCCTTTATTTTTAATTTTGAGACTTAGTTTTGGGCATTAAGTTGCCCATTCTGGGCTCACTTAAGACCCCCCTGCCTCAGTTCAGGCCCCCAGAGAAGTGGGGTTACCATCCCAGCTGTTATCATATATTTGAAGGCGCTCTCTGCCTCTCTGAATATCTTTTAGTATCATGATCTATACTTACAAAATGTTTTTTCTCATACATATTATTTTAGTGTAAAAGATAAACATAATTCATGTCCTGAGCAAACATGCTCCTTAGAACGTAGACTAAAACCAGGAAAGCTGTTGCTGATCTGTCCTGAGAAGCCTGTACCAGGGTGTATTGGGCCCTGTTTCATGAAGGAAGTCATCAGCTAGACTGCACAGTGCCCTGGAAGACATAGTTGTTTTGCATTCTGGGTCATTTTCTCTCTTGGGCCAGTAACCACTTTGAATAGCATTCTCCTCCGTTGCCCAGTATTCTTGGACATAACAAAGGAACAGATTCACCAAGTGACTTAAATAAGGAATCGGTGGGATGTTTTGGTTTACAGGCATCTGGAAATTTGTATATGTGCTGCTAAATCAAGAGCAGGCATCTGAAAATTTGTGATTCATCTAAATAAGTACAAAAACTATAAAAAAGAAAATACTTCTTACAGAAGCTGGGAGAATGATTTCCTCTTGAATTACGGGAGATAGGGCAGTTAGCGAGCCCTCGCTCTCTTTACTGGCCTGTCTGGGTAGGAGTACCAGTGTAGCTAGCTTTTGTTTTGTTTTTGGGCGTCATTTACACGTTGGTGTGGCTCACTACAACTTACAGGTTGAGGAACTGGGGTTGCTGGCAGCTCTCATTATTTCAGGGTACTGGGGATTGAAAGCAGGACTTTGCACATGCTGCACAAGCACTCTCCCACAGCTGCGTCTCTAGCCTTGTGTTCACTGTCTTGATCTGAGTTCGTGGGTGTTGGGTGTTCCCTGCCACCTAACCCTCCGAGGAGGTTCCCACTATACCCATGAAATTAAATTTCAGGTTCACTGATTTTGGTAGCAGAAAAAGAACTTTTAGGACTAGTCATTAAGAGTCATGGGAAGGATTTATTAGAAATATTAAAGTACACACTTGAAAAAGCAGGGAATGGTGACATATGCATGTAATCTGAGCACTCAAGAGGCTGAGGCAGGAGGCCCCCTGTGACTTTGAGACCAGCCTGAACTACATAGCAAGACCTTGTCTTGAAAAAAAAAAAAAAAAAAAACCTAATAAAAATACACACTCAAGAATAGTCCCTCAAGAAAGAACAACCCCTTATGATGTGGAGTTGGATATACTGTACTATGGGAATTTTGGGGGTATCTTAAAGACTGCTGATGTAGGATGTATGTTCCTGCTATCTGTCAGGTCACCCTTCCTTCCGGCAGGCTATGTTAGAATGCAATCCACTTACATGTGTTGGAAGTCAAGATCTGCATATGAATATCGCTGCTGCTTTAAGGTTAGAGATCTGTGAAAGGAAGCTCAATGTTCTGGAGAAAAGCACAGGTCCAGATCCCAGTTTACAGGTTTAATTGTATCTTTAAGACCCTTAGCAATTTTTTTTTTAGTGTATTTCCTGGAAGGAAAAAAGACTTGAGTAACTTTGTATACTGAAACTGCAGTTTTTGTGAAAAGTCCTTTTCTCCTTTGTACCTTTCTTTTATCCTACTTCATTTACTTCATTAAATTTTGCTTTAATATTTTGAAGTTGTTAACCTAATTTGCAAATTAAAAGTTTCTAAAAAGGAAAGAAGTGGACTCAGCTATTAGTTTTTCCTCACAGTGAGTGTCAACCTCAGCTAATAAATGTTAAATAAATAAATAAATAAAAATAAATGTTCCAGGGCCTTCCCTGGAGGTTAGTTAGGGTTTAGGGACTGAAGAACCTGGTTATACATATGTTTAGTGGGTCCAGTGACCAAGTGGAAAAACTGCCTGTAGTCACAGTCAGATGGCCAGGCCCCATCTCCTCATGGATTTCGTGTAGCTGTTTAGTGGCATGATGAGCAGTTAAAGGTGACCAGACTCTAAGGATAAGCTTCTAACGTTAAGGGTAGAAACTACAGAGACAGATGTGGATGTTAACAGCAGCCATTCAGGGAAAAGAAAACTTCAAGAAATACATTGTTAATAGCCCTGGAGGGAGAAGGAAAGTTAGAAGATCCATGTACATCATACTCCATACCATAAATTCCAGAAAGGCTGGTTTGTTGGCTATGTTTATTCTCAGCTGCTTGGGGGCCTGAGGCAGGAGGATCACAAGTTCAAGTCCAGCCTAGGCCATTCAGCAAGAACCTGTCTCAAAATAAAAAAGAACTGGGGATGTAGCTGGCATGAGAGCAACACTTGCCCAGCATATACAGAGTCCTAAAAAACTGCAGGCCATGGTGGTACACACCTGTGATCCTAGTACTTGGGAAGCTGAGGCAGGAGGATCATTGCAAGTTTGAGGCCAGCCTAGGCTACATAGTGAATTCAAGACAAGCTTGAACTACATAGCTAGACTCTGACTCAAAACACAAAAAGATTAAATAAAAACCAAGACCTGAGCCAGGCATGGTGGCGCACACCTATAATCCCATCACTCAGGAGGCTGAGGCAGGAGGATTGCTGCAAGTTTGAGACTGGCCTGGACTACAAAGTAAGCTCAAGGCCAGCCTGAACTGCATAGTGAGACTGTCTCAAAAAGACACAGACAAAAAAAAAAAAAAAAAAAAGAACTAACTAGTCTACTGAGTAAATAAAAAAAAGACCATTTTAAAGGAAAGTTATTTTAACTCAAAGTTCTATACTTAAAAATAAAAAAGGCTGGCATGGTGGTGCGTGCCTGTAATCCCAGCACTTGTGAGGCTGAGGCAGATGGGAATAGTGAGACCCTTTAGATTAACAGCCTTTAATTTTTGGAAAAATGAATCTCTCATCTATCCTTTCTCATGGTCACAGCTGGAAGATATCCCTTAATACATGGTAATAAGCCAGGAAGTGGGAGACCTGTCACTGATTAAACTGGCACCCAGCAGAGAAGAGAGAGTAAGAATGCCCGAGATGGTGAGGGTGGGCCTTAAGCAGCAGGGGTAGCGCAATCCTGGAAAGCACCACTCACCCTGGGATGGCCCAGGTACTTGCTGGAGATTTCCTTAAAATGAAACTGAGAATATGTTTATACAACAAGAGGACAATTTGAGATTCAGTTTAAATGATTATATAAACAGCACATAGCCTATAATGTCATACTCTGGGATACTGAAGCCAGAGGACCAGGAGTTTAAACTTGGGGCAATTTGGAAAGTTCCTATCTCAAAATAATTCAAAAATGGGCGGGCAGAGCTCAGTGTGAAGGCTCTAGATTCCATCCCTATTACTGCCCAAAAAAGAGGAGAGACAAAGGACACATAAACAAGTCGGTTAACATCAAGAAAAAAGCTTGTTTGGAAGATGAAAGGATTCTTAAGAGGCAAGCACTGTGGCACACAACCATAATCTCAGTTACTCAGGAGGCAGGATAATTGCAAATATGAGGCCAGGGAGGGCAACTTAGACTCTAAAGGACTAGAGGTGTGGGCTGGGGATATAGCTCAGTGGCACAAGTGGCTACCTGGCAAGTGCAAGGTCCTGGGTTCAATTCCTGGTACAAAAAAAAAAAAAAAGACGAGGGATGTAGCTCAGTGGCACATTGCCCTATTTTGACCTCTAGTACCCTGCCCCCCACCAAATTCCTAGACTCTGAGTTACATAATTCCACAGTGAGGGGGCCAGGCTTATAGCTCAATGGCACAGTGCCTGCCTGGCAAAAGCAAGGTCCTGACTTCAATTTGCGTACTAAAAATAAATAATTCCACAGTGATCAGTGTTTACATAGAGTACTGTGGCATTGAGCCTTCATGTTTTATTTCTGGGAGGAATGGAGAGAGGCCAGGTACTCCCCTGGCAAGTTAATTCAGGTAGATAATGTCTCTTGGTTTCTGTTTCTTTGAGACAGGGTCTTACTGTGTGATACAGGCAGACCTTGACTTCATTAGTGTGCCCCGGGCTGCCCTGCCTCATCCTCCCCAGTGCTGGGATTATAGGTGAAGGCCACCATGCCTTGCTCTTTTTTTTCCCTAAGCACGTTCTCTTTTATGAAACTAAAGTGAAAGGCCAGCCTGACACACATTAAACCTGAGGGCAGATTATGTGGTAGCCCATGTTTATAATCCCAGCACTGAGCAGGGTGAGGCAAGAGGACTGCAAATTCAAACCAGGCAGTTTAGAGTCTTAGCAAGAGCCTGTATGAAAATAAATTTCTAAAATGGCTGAGGATGTAGCTCAGTGTGAAGCTGCTGGGTTATATCTCCAGTACTACAAACAAAGGCAAAACCTGAACACAAAATTCTGTTTGTGAAAGTAGCTCATTGTCACTAACCTGAAAAACTCACTATCCCTATATTTAAAATTTTTTGTTTTGCTTTTTTTGAAACAGGCTCTTACTTTGTAATTTAGGCTGGTCTTGAACTCACTATGAAGCCCAGATAACAGTGACGCTCCTGCCTTAGCGTCCTGAGTGTTGGTATCACAGATGTGTACCACCACAACCAGCTCTATAATTGAACTTTTAGTAGTAACTTAATAAAATATACAGTGTTAAATACTTGTTACTGCTTTTTAATTTCTGCTTTTAAAGATTCCGTTTTGGAAAGCAAGATAAATGCTTTGCCATAGTTATAGTGATGTGCATGTGATTTACAGGTGATGCTCCTGGTGTGATTTGAAGACCTTAACCAAGGATGCTGAGTTCTACACTAGGCACTTGCATCACTGCTTCCCCACACATGCCCATTAGAATCCACTTGGGAACCTTGGAAAAACTCACCATACCTTCACTCACCTCTAGGAATTCTGATTTAATTGATCTGATGCGGGGGCCGAGCTCTAAAAGTTGAGACTCATTACTTTATGTATATCACTACTTAATTCTCAGTGCAGTTACAAAGATAGGTTTGTCAGTGAAGCTGCATGGCTCATTGTGGAAAATACAGAAATGTAAGGGATTTAATATTTCGTCCTCCCACACAAGAATTTTGAAAAGTAGCTGAGAAAAGCATATTATAGTTTTGTATTGATTTCTTTAAAACTATAATATATGTAGTGGCACATTCTTACATCATTAAAGATTTCATAACCAGGCTCCCTGACTAACACCTGTAATTCCTGCACTCTGGGAGTCGGAGGCAGGAGGATCATAAGTTCAAGCTCAGCCTGGGTAATTTAGTGACTAAGTGAGACCCTGTCTCAATATTAAAATTTTTATTTTATTTTTGAACAGGAACTTGCTATATAGCCTGAGCTGTTCTCAAACTCATGACAGTCCTTCTGCTTCACTCCTGCCAAGTGTTGAGATTATAGGCCTGTTCTCAAAAAACCTAGCTATAAAAAATAAAACAACAAAACATTTAAAAGGACTGGGGCGGGAGGCACGTGTGGTGACAGACGCCCGTAATCCCAGCATTTGGGAGGCTGAGGCAGGAGGATCGTTGGGAGTTAAGACCAGCCTGGGCTACAAAGTGAGCTCAAGGCCAGCCTGAACTGCACAGCAAGACCCTGTCTCAAAAAAGACAATAAATAAATAAATAAAAGGCCTGGGGAAATAGTTCAGTATAAAAGCCCTGAGCTCAATTTCTAGGAATGTTAAATAAATAAGTTTTCATATATAGCCAGGTGCAGAGGTGCATGCCTGTAATCCCAGCTACTTGGTAGTCCAAGGCAGGAGAATCTCAAGTTTGAAGCCAGCCTGGGCAACTAAGCAAGACCCCATCTTAAAATAAAAATGTTTAAAGGCCTGAAGATATAATGTACTGGTAGAGTCTTTCCCTAAAACACAGCAAGGCCTCAGTTCAATCCCCACTACTGCAAGAAGAAGAAGAAAACACACACACACACACACACACACACACACACACGTTTTTGTTTTTATGACACATGGTCTGTCCAAATCACTGAATTCTCAGCCTGGGTTTCAACTTTGGGTTCTTCTACCTCACCCCCTCAGAGTCCTGCCACCATACCTGGCTAATCATAGTCTCAGTCATTAACAAGTTAATGTCTTAAGAGAATTTTCTGTGCTCCTACTTAAAAGATATCCTAACTTTTTATTTAGATTTTCAAACACGGAAATGTTGAAAGAGTATCACAGTGATCACTCAAATGCCTTTATTTGATGAGGGTTTTGGTTTGGTTTTGTGTTTGGAGGGCTTTTTTGTTCTGTTTTTGTCTTTTTGAGACAGGGTCTCAGTTTGAGGCTGGTCTTGAGCTCACTTTGTAGCCTAGGCTGGCCTCAAACTCGCAATGATGCTTCTGCCACAGCCTCCCAAGTGCTGGGATTACAGGTGTGCACCACCACACCTGGCTCTTGTTTTGTGTTTTTTTGAGACAAGGTCTTGCTGTGTAGTTCAGGTTGATCTTGAACTCGCAGCAGTCCTCCTGCCTCAGCCTCCCAAGTACTGGGATTACAGGTGTGCACCACCACACCTGACTTGACCAGGTTTTAACGTTTTGCCACATTTGGACTGTCTCCCAAAGCATCATGACCCTTACCCTTAAATGCTTTGCCCTATTTCTTCTAAAAACTAAACGTTCTATTACATAATCACAAAACCATGACCCATTTTTCTGACCTAACTATTTGCACTATCTGGCCTTCAATTTCTGTGAGCTCCTAGGGTTTACCTTTCTTAGTGAAACAGCTGACAGTCCTAACTCCTGTCTCTTTTGGGGTTAGAGTGTAAAAACTTCCTCTGGCTTTTGGCACAGAATGAAAATGTCCCTAGCTTCCAGGCTGTGAAACCTCTGTGGGGCTAGGACCATCTCAACTTTTACTTCTGTCAGAAATAAAATGTTGAGGACTGGGCAGGTACAAAGGCTGTGACCCAGGGTGTGCTGATGGCCAAAGCCAGGGGCTTCTTCTTGATCGGTAAGTGTTTGACATGGCCCCATGAACCAGGATTTCATTTGTGTTAAAGAAAGTTCCATTTTTTCCTTGTTGCAAAGGTGATGACCCACTTTTACAACTGTTTTCATGTTTTTTTTTTTTTTTTTTTTTTGTGGTACTGGGGATCGAACTCAGGACCCTGCGCATGCTAGGCAAGCGCTTATTCCACTGAGCTATATCCCCAGCCTGTTTTCATGTTATCAGAGCTTTAAAATGATCAACCTAGGTTATGATTCCCTTTTGAGGTGATAAAAATGTTCTAGAATTTGATGTAGTTTTCACTGAAAAATATTGTGAATGTACTGTCACTGAATTTTACACTTTAAAATGACAGGTGTTAGCCAGGTGTGGTGGCTCATGCCTGTAATCCCAGCATTCAGGAGACTAAGGCAGGTAGACCCCTGCAAATTCAAGGCCAGCCTGGACTACATAGTGAGTTTAAGGCTGGAATACTTACCACAACCCTATCTCAAAACACAAAAAGTAATTATAAATGTTACCTTCTATAATATTTTGTAAAAGTTCAGAGAAAATAGAACTCAGATACTGGTAACATTAAATGACCTTAGTTAGCTTTCACATGTTCTTAGAATAAAATCATTTCCTATTAAAAAATATTGCCAAGCCTACTGGCTCATGCCTACTGGCACAGTAAAATCCCAGTACTCGGGAGGCTGAGGCAGGAGGATCACTGCAAATTGGAGGCCAGTCTGGGCTATATAGTGAGTTCAAGGCTATCCTGAACTGCAGAGCAAGACTCTGTCTCAAAAAAATACAAAATAAAATAAAAATTAAAATAGTTACACTTCATAATAAAATAAAGATACAATTCACCCTCCGCAGTGTCCTCCTTAGCACATTGTAGTGGTTCCTCTGGTGTTAGCACTATGAGGTGTGAGTATTTTCTTTGCTGGTAGCTCTTTCTCTTTGTTTAATTTATAAATACTTTAAGAAACTTTAAAAGAAACTGCCTTGAATCATGCAAAGATGCAGAATTGTGAAGAGCAAAGCGGTATTCTCTGACACACAGAACAGTGCCAGAGACCTGTGCATTGTGAGGAAGGTTAAGTGAGACATGGACACACATAGACAGAAACGTGTGTGTATCATCAGCATCTGTGTGCTTCACTTCGGGAGTACCTTAGAAACTCGCATGTGGGTGAGGGTCTGGGTCAACAGTAGAGCTTGCCTGGCATGCACAGAGCAAGGCCTCGGTTTCAATCCCCAACGTCACGTAACATTCACACAAAGCACATTATTTATAGGAGGAAAAGTCAACGCACATAGTTAAGTAAAAAGATCACTTAGACACTCCATGCTTTGAAATACTGCTGGTATTTGATATGTGTGTATATATGGTTTTAAGTAAAAGTAGAAGGCCGGGCGTGGTGGTGCACTCCTGTAATCCCAGCACTTGGGAGGCAGAGGCAGGAGGATTGCCATGAGTTCAAAGCCAAACTGATCTATAAAGCAACATCCTGTCTCACAAAACCGGAAGGAGGGAAGGAAGGAAGGAAAAGAATGAAGGAAAGAGGGAAAGGAAGGAAGGAAGAAAGATACTATTTTATAAGCTGATGTTAACCCTCATTAAAACATTTTTAGCACTAAATGATGAACTGGTGAGTGCGAAACCTAATAAAATTTTGTTTCATGGATTGGAGAATATAGCTCAGTGTTGGAGCACATGCCTAGCATGTGTGAGGCCCTACGTTTATTCCCCAAGCATTAATTTTGATTTTTTTTAAAGTTTCTCTTTTTTTAAAGGTAGGGAAAAAACTGAAGGGTAAGTGGAAAATAGACTGTGCAGAGTGAGTTTGGGTCAAGGAAAAGGGGAAAAATAGAAATTTTCTACCTTACAGTGTAGGAGGACCTGCCTACCAAGAAGAGGCTCAAGAGCCAACACCGTTGATTACAGACAGCTTTCTGACCCTGTGGTCTCCGTCTCTCTGCTACAGATTCTCAGCGGGAGTTCAACAGTAGACCTGGAACAGGATATGTACCTGTGGAGTTCTGGAAGAAAACAGGTACGTGTGCTTTCTTACAGGCTGCAGGTATCCACCAGCTTGTACTAGCAAGGAGCACATAGTGGGATAGAAGGTTGGTGACTGGCACTTTGGTTGTCTAATAAGCTCCTCCTCGTGACCCTCTTACTTCATACTTCTCTTCACCCAGTCTTTCTTGGGTTGCCTGTCTTTTTCCTTCGCAGGTTAGGGACTTGGAATTGCGTCTTCTGTTCCCTTCATACGCTTATACAGGGCCATCCTGCGGCATGAAGTACCAACTTTTCTCTCTTTTGATAGAAATTAATTCATTTCTGCCCAATCCTTCACACACTGTCACTATATCTGCTTAATTCTGCATTTAGCACAGCTCTTCATCCATCTGCTTTTCCCACCCCACCCCAATTAAAAAAAAAAAGAAAGGATCTTGTAGGCCCTCACCAGAATAGAAGTGAGTGAGGGCGACCAGCTCCAGTAAGATGAAGGGTAAAACCGGCCTCAGGTCGTTAGTGTTCCCCGTACCCAAATGCTGGCCTTCTCTGCCTTCTTGTACGGTAAAGCATTCCTGAAGGGGTAGCCCCAAAGGTTTTTTTTTTTATTTTTTTTATTTTAAAGACAAAAGAATGGAGACATAAGAACCAGAAAAGCCATAAACAATACAGAAAATACAAAGTTATACAGAATATAGTAGGGAATTAGCACTGGATGTTGTATTACATAGTTATCTTCATATTAGTTAACACAAAAACATTAAAGGAAATACCAAATTATAGAGAAGATAGTAGGGAATTTGCACTGGATGCTGTATAATATAAGGTTATCTTCACTTCTGTTAATACAAAAACGGTTGAGGAAATACAGAATTATAGAGAAAATAGAAGGGAATTAGCTCTGGATGCTGTCCTACATAATGTTACCTTCACCTGTTACTCAGTTACACAGATGATGGCCCATTTGATCATTCAGTTTTTCTCCTCCCTCATCTCCGTTGCCCTACCACTCAATCAGTCATCTTCCCTGTGATAATAACTGTACTCCTGGGTTTATCTATATCCTTGGACTCTCGCCTTGGGAAGAGATATAGCTGCCTCAGACTATACTATAACATACACAGGCGTATACAAACTACCATGGTTGGAGGTGGGAAAGCACATATGCTCACAGCGGACTGCCCGGCTCCACCCTGTTGTGCTATGGGTGGGAGCAGGTCCAGTCCATGAGGTGCCCTGAGCGGGGTCCACAGCAGAGCAGCCGCGGGGCCCACAGTGGAGCATCCGCGGGGCCCACTGCGGCGCAGCCGCGGGGCCCACTGAGGCGCAGTCGCGCCCCAAAGGTTTTTGTTTTGTTTATTTTGCACTTGTTTTTTGAGAGGGGTCTTACTATGTAGTCCAGAGCAGCCATGAATTCACATTACAGCGCAGGCTGGTCCTGACCTCACAGTCTTCGTGCCTCAGCTTCTTCCATACTAGTTGTGGGTTACACGTGTACCTACGACCCCCAGCTCCCTAAGTTTTTTTTTTTTTCATTAGGCAGGGTCAGACTACAGTTCAGATTGGTTTTGAGCTCATGGCAATCCTCCTTCCTCATGCTTCCAAGTGTTGGGATTACAGACATGCCCCATCTAAAGTCTTTTTGTTGTTGTTATTGTTATGTTTTGTACCAGAAATCAAACTCAGGACCTTGTGCTTGCCAGGCGGGTGCTGCATGGCTGAGCTATATCTCAGGCCCTTGCTTTTTGATTTTTCTGAGACAAGGTTTCACTATGTGGTTCCGGCTGGCCTTGATCTACAGAGATCCTTCTGTCTCAGCCTCCCAAGTGCTGGGCTTACAGAGATGAGCTGCATGCCCAGTTTAGAGTCTTAGAACAGTTATTTACACCATTTTAGACTACTTTTTTGATGACATTAATCCATTCATCAAAGATTTATATAAGAAACTTCGCATTATCAACAGTAAATAGATCCAGCTCTTCATATTTGATGCTTTTGAATGCTTCCTTCCAAAAGCAAATGGTTGGCCTTCAACACAAGTTGTGTCTAAACTGGGGTATATAGCTCAGTGGATGAGTGCTTGCCTAGCATGTGACAAGCTCTGAGATAAATCTTTCAGCACCATCCTCCTCAGGACAAAAAGATAGCGTTTTAATACATTTTTAAGTACTTATTTTGTATATTCTCATGGTAAGGGAGAAGCAACCTTGAAAATGCCCAAATATCTATGAGTAGTTATGTTATAGTTTGATACCACAACAAAATATTATTTTACCATGTAAAACAATTTGCAAAACTGTATGCCACTGGAAATGAGAAAATGTAGATTATATTGATAGTAAATAGATTAGAATTATGGGAAGTGAAGATAATTATAAGGTAGAAAGAAGATTATCATATACATGATCTCCTTCAAATTAGTGGCTTTGATTACTTGGAAAGAACTTTGAATATCTATGGTTAAGAGCCCAACTGTGCTACTGAGAGAGAGCTGAATCCTTGCTGTGCTGCAGTGCCACCTGTTGTCTCAGATGGCCTCCAGGAAGATAGATACCCAGACTGATTCTTAGTTATTCGTCCTTAGGCTGAGAAGATAAAGTGTATCAGAGGAAATGGTTCTGTGGGCTCAGCAACCCAGACTGATTCTTAGTGATTTGTCCTTAGGCTGAGAAGATAAAGTGTATCAGAGGAAATGGTTCTGTGGGCTCAGCAAGTGACTTTTCACACCTACCTGACATCTAGTAAGAGGCATAGGAGGCTAACTGGAGTGGGCCATGTGGACCTGTGTGGATACCCAGAGAAAAAGAAGCCTGGAGTCTCTGGTCTCTGCGGTGAAGATGGAAAGTACCTTAAGATGGAAAGTTCTGGCACAGTAGCCTAGAACATGGTTTTAGCCTCCTCTGAGTCTGAGTTATGTGCAAGAGCAAGCCGTAAGGGAGTTCCTTACACGTCTGGGTTATGTTATCTTGTGGACTTGTGGGGGGTCATTCACATTTTTATTGGGCCAAGGCCGAAGGCATAGAGCATGTCATTGAAAGTGTCCACTGAGTGGAAAAAGCAGCGTGGTGGAATTAGAAGGAAGTGATCAGAAACCGAGCAGAGAGAGGGTGACTGGCCAGAGTGGAAGACCAGGGCTCCTGGACATCTGCTGAAACCTGTGTCTTCAGCCCAAGTTTCTCTACTGTGTTCCGTCTCTTGTACCTAACTGCCCTTTGGTCATTTACACCAGGATGCCCTGGAGAACATCTCAGCCGCCTCACTTCCGCACCAGCTTTCCGCAGAGTGCCACTCATCACCTAGTGTCAGCATTCTCCTCTTCCACACCAGGCCCTCAGTGCCACTGCCCTCCTTCTGACTCTTCCCTCCACGGTGCCACTTGCTCCTCAGTCCCTCTCGGCTGGGTCACTGCTCCAACCTCAGTTACTCTTTTTCTTCTTGCATAGAATCCTTCAGGGCAGAGATGGTGACCCTTTTAGAGCGTTCAGTGATACAAACAGTCCACTGTGGCACACGTGTCATAGGTTTGCCGCCACAGCCTTAGGGACTCCGCATTTCCTTTAGCTAATAGGACCAAATAAGCTCTGCATGACTTTTTTTGAACTTCATTTCCACCTATCATCTCCACCAAAACACACTGCTTTGATCTTTCTCTGCCCTTGTAGAGTTGACCATTTTTCTCTGTGAAACTCTAGGTACCCCGCCTTTTTTAGGGAATGCTAGCCTCTTACAATGGCATATACATTGCTACCTAAGGCGCCATTATAACTTGACCACACACAGAAGAGGGTGGATGGTGTGTAGTTACCTATGTTTCCCCATCCCTAAGACAGTGCCCACCTTGGTCTTCACCCCTACACATGACTGCATGAATGAACACAGCTGTGAGAGTAAGTATGTGTGCATAGAACATGTGCTCTCACCCACGATCTTACTTCCACTCTCCCTGTTCTTAGAAATGCTTCGGGGCGGGAGGGAGAAGATTTCTCGGCCAGTTGATTTTACTGTCACTTTCTTCTAGAAGAAGCTGTGAATAAGGTGAAAATTCAGGCCATGTCCGAAGTACAGAAGGCTGTTGCTGAGGCTGAGCAAAAAGCATTTGAAGTGATTGCAACGGAGAGAGCTCGAATGGAGCAAACCATAGCAGATGTCAAACGACAGGCTGCAGAGGATGCCTTCCTCGTCATCAATGAGCAAGAGGAGTCCACTGAGGTCAGAGCTCTCTTAGGCCCTGAGGCTGAGGCCATCAGCCGAGGGAGCACACCCACTTGCTGGCCTGGGTGCAGTACCAGGAGTTACATTTTTCACTTTGGGACTCTACATACCAATCTGATAAATTACTCTCATACGTACATACATGTATGTAAAAATGTATGTAGCTTGGGGCTTTGATTTTTGGTGTGTGGATATTTGTTTTAGTTTTGAGACAAGATTACATTGAGTTGCCAAGGTTGGGGTCAAATTTGTGATCGTCCTATCTCAGCCTCCCAGAGTGCTGGGATTATAAGCATGTGCCAATGCAACTGGCTGGTTTTGTTTTTTAAATAAACAGAAGACAGGATGTTGGTGCCTACCTGTAATGCCAGCACTTGGGAGGCTGAGGCAGGAGTATTGCTGTGAGTTTTGAGGCTAGCCTGGGCTACATAGTGAGTTCAAGACGAGCCTGAGCTGCAATAGTGTGACCCTGTCTGAATGAATACATGAAAGAAAGAAAGAAAGAAAGAAAGAAAGAGAGAGAGAGAGAGAGAGAGAGAGAGAGAGAGAGAGAGAGAGAGAGGGAGGGAGGGAGGGAGGGAGGGAGGGAGGAAGGAATTTTATTCTCTCATATTTAAATGATTCGTTTCATGTCTGTACCACACATGGTTATGTAAGGATGAAGATGGCCTAAATATCATGTGCTATCACAAAGGATGTGTGAAAATGCGTTACAATGGCCCTCTGTTGAGCCGGGCATGGTGGTGCACACCATAAGAGCAAGATCCTGTCTCAAAAAAAAACAACCAAAAACCAGGATACTATGAATGTGAAAATACAGTTTTTCACACCTCTCCTTCTTTCTTTTCCCAACTTTTCCTATAGAACTGGGGTGGGGGGTTGTTCTTTTGTTTTCTGTTTGCTTTTGAGGTATTAGGTATTGAACCCAGATCAATCACACTGAGCTACATTCTCAATCCTTTGAATTTTTTAAATTATTTTTTATTTTTGCGGCAGTGTCTCTCACTAAGTTGTCTGGGCTAGACGAGCTTGTGATCCTCCTGCACACCTAGCTTTGGCATTGGTTTTGAGCAGACACACCTTCTACTGTATCTGTATTTATAGCCACTCGTATCAATACCTGCATTTGCCTGTTTTTGTCTAATTTTACATCTGTGCGGTGTGTGTGTGTGTGTGTGTGTGTGTCTGTCTGTTTTTGGAGATCAAACAAACCAGGGCCTCTTGCACTCCAGACAAGCAATCTACTGTACACTACATCCCCAGCCTTCCGTGTTTAACTATGTTGGTCTCCAAAAAAGAATGTGGCCTTGACTAAGAGGGTAAGTTCTGGATCTGGCCTGTGTAGGTTTAAGTCCCAGCTCTCCATTTAGATGATTGTGTTTTTAAGAAACTGTTCTTACAAAAGTTCAGAGTGGCCTGCAGGTAAGGGGCTTACCACCACCTATCCCAGCAAGCTTAGTTTCCAAAATAGGGCAAGGATGGAGGGGCTAAGTTTTCATTGAGTTTATATTGGACCAGAAGGGGTAATTCTTCTCCATTTCATCTAGAGAATTCACCTTGATGTTTATCATATGTTCCTGGAGTTCCTCCTTCATCTTGCGAGAAGCTGTCTAGTTTGGGGGAAGGAGTCTGGGGCTAGAGGCTGGAAGCCCTGACATCTAGTCCGAGCCCCCCTCACACTGGCAGTGTACCCCAAGGGGCCAGCTTTCTTCTGTCACACAGGCCACGGCACCTGTCCTTGGCTGGGCAGTTCTTAGAAAAACAGTGAGGCCATGCGTGGGACCAGTGCCCCATGCAGTTAGTGTGTAAGGTGTGGCAGCTCCTCACACAGCACAGGCCAGACCCAGGCTTCTCCCTGTAGTACCTGGGGGTGGAGGGACACAGGAAAGGTCTCCCTGTCTCTGCCTCAGGGCTTGCTCTTGTCTCCTCCTTATTATTACATGTTTATACTGCATAATGATTACGTTTGGTCCCAAAAGTGTTGACAAGTCCTTGTAGTTTGGGAGTTTGCTTTTTGAGACATGGTCTAACTGTGTAGTTCAGGCTGATCTTGACTTCACTATACAGCTCAGGCGAGCCTTGTATTCATAGCGATCCTCCTGCCTCAGCCTCCCAAGTGCTGGCATTATAGGTGGGCGCCACCATATCCAGCTAAGCCCCAGCAGTTCTGATAATAATATAAGTGGGTCCTGGGCCGCACTTGGAGTGATGCAGACATAACTGATGCTTCTTGCTTGACAAATGAAATTTTATCTTATTTTATTTTTGTTTTTTGACACAAGGTCTCACTCTATAGCTCAGGCTGGCCTTGAACTCACTATGTAGCCCAGGCTGGCCTCCTAATTTACAGCCATCCTCCCATCTCAGCCTCCTGAGCGCTGGGATTGCAGGCAGGTTCCAGCATACCCACTAATGAGGAAGTTTTTAATTCATCTTTTTTTCCCCACCCCCACCCCCTCTGTGTGTGTGTGTGTGTGTGAGAGAGAGAGAGGGACAGGGACAGGGACAGGGACAGGGACAGGGACAGGGACTCACTATGTAGTTCAGACTGGACTTGAACTTACTATGTATCCCAGGCTGGCCTCATACCTCGTGGCAGTCCTCCTGCCCCAGCCTCCCACCCAGGTCCTGGGATTATAGGTGTGCACAACCATACTTGGTATTGAAATCATATTCCTGACTTTTGTTACTGTAGCTAAGTTTTGTAGCATTCCCATTAACTACAGAGGACTATGTGGTCAAGACTGTTATTCCAGGTTTGAGGTGAAGTGTGACCACGACAGTCAACTTTTTGTCTTACACTTTTTTTTAATGAAGGCTGGCCTGTGTCCAGTTTGGCCTTGAATACCTGGATGCAAGTGATCCTCCTGCCCCAGCCTCCTGAATATCTAGGACTGCACCCTGCTTTGTCTCATATCTTGGCAAAAAAAGCCTCTCCTAGTTAAGTCAGGGGAAAGCCAAGAAGAGAAAATGAAACTGTCCTTTTTATCTGTGGCTTCTCTGACACTAACCACACTATTCTTGCATTTCTATGAGCCTGCCTCTGTGAAGACTGATTACTTTATCTTACTGTATTTCATAAATCTTGAAATGAGCTATTTAAAAAATAATGGTGGCCAGCAAAAGTAAAAGTACCAGAGGTTTAATACTCTGACAGTTTCGTTTTCGTTGTTTTGCCACACCTAGGTATCCCACCACTCAGCAATATCCCCAGCTCTCTGCCCCCCCCACACTTTTAAAGTTAGAGATAAGGTCCTACTACGTTGCTCTGGCAGGACTTGAACTTCCTGTCTCAGCTTCCCTAAGTGGTGAGATTATAGGTAGTGTGCACTGCTGTGCCTACCTTTTGACCCGGTTCTGAGATGTCTTTGCAGACTGACGGAGGGAGGTAAGACTTTTACACCTTTTTGACAGCAGCCTGTGTAGGTGGCAGCTGGCTTCTTCCTCATAAGTGACAATGTTTTGCTGAAGCACTGTTGGGAAGCATCTTACAGACCGAACAGAAGTAAATTCTCTGCAAGAGTTTGCAGGAGGGTCTATAATCGTCACCTAAGAATTCTGTCTCCCCTACTTTGGCCCTCTGGTGATGGTGGTTGCAAGTGTTAATGGTCCCTCAAGTGTACTTCCTAAGGAGCTTGTATTAGAAGGGAATCTATGGTTGTCTCTTTTGGGTTTTGGTGGTGGGTTTTTTTTGTTGTTTTTTTTTTGTCTTTCTGAGACAGGTTAAGCCAGTTAAAGCTGGCTTAAACTCACTTTGTAGGCCAGGCTGGCCTTGAACTCACAGCAATTCTCCTGCCTCAGCCCCCCGAGTGCTGGGATTACAGATGTGCACCACCATGCCCGGCGAGAAAGGAATCTACAGTTGTTTTAACGTGCTTTGAGATCACACTTGTAGGGTATCATAGCATCAGGAGATGTGTCCCAGGCTTTGCACAGCCCCTCAGTCATAATGTTAGCCCATCTGAGCCATGGTTTTCCCATCTGTACGATGCAAGAGATGGCCCAAGGGAGTCCCCAAATGCTGTCATTTCTCATTCTATATGCAGGACGGGCAGGGGTCTTTCTTTACTGTGTAGTGTGCAGCCAGGCCTCCAGTCGGCTTCCTGTGTCCTTGTGGGCAAGAAGACTGGCTGTCAGGTCCTTCCCAGTGGCTGCACCCGGCCAGCCCTGTAAGGCTTTTCTCTTTGTGGTGGGTCCTGGGCCCTTGGGTGTAGACTTTCATGTCACGACTCACACCAGAATCCTCCTGGGACCTATAGTGGCTGCACTGTGGCCACATGTGTTCTCTGCACTTACTTCTTAGCTGACCTGGGGAGACATCAAGTTGTCTGTTCACTGTTTCTGCTGTTGCTTTCATTGCGGCTACTTCCAGCTCTCACCAAGCTTTGCTTGGCTTCTATCTTCTGTAATAGAATTCGTGCATTCTCAACTAGTGTGCTATCCCCAGTGGTTTCTGCCGGGCCCTTGGAGAACCTGCCCCACTCAGAAAGTACAAGTGGAAAAACTACCTGAGCTAGACGTTTAGGCCCCTGAGCATGGAGTGGCCCTGGGAACAGGCCTACATTTTTCCCTTGTTACTTCCCCATCCCTGAAAAGTCAGGTCAGCAAAAGAAACAGACACACAGGACAAGGGAAGAAGTAGCACATCTAGTTCCCTTCTCTTTACCTATCCTGCTTCCTTGGAAGATGACTTTTTGGAAAAGCTAGCTTTGCCTGTATTCCTTTAAAATTCTTTGTTAAAAGATCAGGTATTATTGATAAAAACAGTAATGATTATTCCTTTAGTGAGCAAGCAGGAAAAAAATATTCAAGCGCATGAATGGATATGTGGTCTTAGGATTGTTGCAGCAAAAATCAGAAATCTGGTCAAACTCCACAGAGGATCCAAAAACTCATTCAGAACAAATGGAGTTTTAATTAATTTTAATATAGGATCAATTTGGACCAGTCATTGCCCCCCATTCCCGACCAGAGAATGTGGCCCTTAACTGCCTTTGTTCTCACCTTATATACATTTTTGGTTTCCATGGTAATAGATTGGAATGTCTTGGCCTGGCCATAGTTGTTTACCTTGCATCATGTGACCAGGTCAGGCTCTGGCCATAATGATATATATACTTTAACAATTCAGGCAAGGAGAAGAATTCCAGGACAAAGTCAGAACTGCAATGTTAACTCTTTACAACCCCTCCAGGATGTTTCTCAAGACACATTTTGAGGCTTGTCTATCTTAAAATGAGCTAAAAGTCACTGCCCATTACAGGATGATATCTGGGGCAGCGAGACCCTGAAAAAGAGTTTGGTTTTGTCTCTGAAGCAAAAGATGAGTCTGTGCCTTATGCAAGAGATAAGGACTACCCTGCCCAGGCTACTCTGGGCAAGGTGTCTTCACATATGTCCTTGTCTCACTGTCCCATGGATAGGTAGTTTTCCTGTTGCACAGGTGAAGGACACTGGGTGGGGGAGAGTCTGTGGTCACACCACAGGGAAGGCAGGATTCAACTGCAGGTAGGTAGTGCCAAGCTCCTGACAATTGATAAATGAGCCTACAGCTTGATTCCAGCAACCACTAACCTATGCCTCTGTCTTACAGAATTGCTGGAACTGTGGCCGCAAAGCTAGCGAGACATGCAGTGGCTGCAATATTGCACGGTACTGCGGCTCTTTCTGCCAACACAAGGACTGGGAGCGGCACCACCGCCTCTGTGGCCAGAGCCTTCATGGCCAGAGTCCCCACAGCCAGAGCCGACCACTGCTGCCTGGAGGGAGGAGCTCCTCAGCTAGGTCCACTGACTGCAGCGTGCCCAGCCCAGCGCTGGACAAGACCTCAGCCACCACCTCACGTTCCTCAACACCTGCCTCTGTGACAGCCATTGACACCAATGGACTCTGAGCCCCAGACTCCACTGACCCTGATGCGCACTCCGTGCAACAGATCATTGCATGGGAGTTGGCTGTTGGAACGTGGAGCTGCTGGCTCATCAGCAGGAAATGAAGCGGCGACAGGAGCATCTAAAGCAGTGCCCCGGCCTCCCTGGGACTTGCCATCCGTGTCCTGGACAGAACTAGTATGCCGTTCTCTGAGCACAGGCCCCCTGCTTCAGCTTCTCCTCCCTGATGTCTGGTGTGCTCCTCTCCCACCGAAATAGCACTTTGCTGTGTAGACCACCAGCTCCCCTTCCTCTGTGAGTCAGCAGACTGGCAGTGTGCCCAGCCAGGCTGGCAGCAGCTCACCTGCCTACAGGCCTTGTGCGGAGGAAGCCTGAGGCTGGCAGCAGACTGAGGAGGGGGTTCCCTTGCCCCGACAGCTCCAGGAGCCCCCTTTCCACTCAGCAGTGATGCTGATTGGCCTCTGGGGGACTTGGGTAGGCAGAAAGCGGCTCTCAGGACTCCTCAACCTACTGTTCTGACGTGTTAAGAAGCTCAGAAACAACAGGAAAGAACCACCACTTTAATAAAAAGCACCGTAAATAATAAAAAGAAATAAGTAAATCTTCCCCACACATCACATCCTTTTGGACAAGATTTTCCAACCTAACTGGCTACTTGAGTTTGGAACCCATTTTTGTCCCCTCCATCCCTTGATTTTGCTTGTGCAAAAATTATTTTCCAGCACATGGGTTGATCCAAGAGAGGAAGAGACTTCATTGTGTTAGTCTTTTTTCTCTGAGCATGTTGGCCAGACTAGCATCATCCAGTTACTGAGCGGATCGTCTCTTGGAAATGCAGAACTTTCTGCCACTGTTTGGCCGTTTGCCCAGTCTTGTTCCGTGCCCTTTTATCTCTCAGACCATGCCTGCCTGGATCACCATGACATCCTCTGCCCATCAACCCCGTTTGGCCCCTGTAGACTACACTTGTCCCACTGATGTGCTGTGGTGTGTCAGCAGGACTTGCCCCACTTGTCAAGGCCTGGTCCCATGTGAGTATTGCTCTGGGACATGAAGGAATCCCTCACGACCTTACGCCTGCTATATTGATTCACTATCAGGCACACAGTTTTCCTTTTCTAGTGTTGTCTGAAACCTTCCCCTGAGCTCCGAAAGGTTCTTTGAAGTGTGGGAGCCATTTGCAGAAGCCTAACGAGTTTTCTTCCCATTTCCAGGGACTTCCCAGCTGCTTACTTGGCTGTCCAAACAGGGCTTCTCTGTACCCCTTGCAGAGTGCTGGGCACTGCCTCATGCATGTCCCTGTCATTTAGGGAACCTAGGGACCTACCCCATGGAGGTAGTTGGGGTGAATTTGTCCCGCCCCTGCTGGCCTGTGAAAGCCAGGACCAGATCACCACCTCAGTGCAGACACTGAGTCCATAATAAAATCTCTCAGTTCCATTAGGAAAAGGGACCAGGACAGGTAGCATCATCCTTGCATACAGGTATATCTCACTTTAAAAACTTAAGTCTTCCATATACCAGTGATTTTCAATTTTACAAAGAAACTTGGAGCAGGGAATAGCAGTGCATGCCTGCAGTCTTCATCCCAGGCTGGGCAATTCAGCAATTTAGTGAGATCCTCTCAAAATTTAAAAACAGAGGCAATGGGCACGTGGGATGTAGCTCAGTGTGAAAGCCCTACCTTCAATTTCAGTATTCCTCAAAGGGGGAAGGGGATCTTGATACAAGACACCTTTAATTTTTTATTTTAGGGTTTTTTTTCAAGATGGGGTTTCACTGTTGTAGTTTAGGCTGGCCTCAGACTTGCGGCAATCCACCTGTTTTAGCCTCTTCCCAGTGCTGGGGTTATAGAAGTGTACCACCATGCCCAGCTAAGGTGCCAGTAAAATACCTAGGTTTCCATTATATAAGGTAAGGAGCCCAGAAAATTGTGTTACTTTGCCAGGGAATACCTAAGACCCACTGTCTTCCAGTTGCCGGGTACAGCTGGGCCACCCCAGGCCCCTGTCTTGTAGAGCCTCAGCAGCTGGGAGCCGCCTGGCTGTGTCAGGCATGGAGTCAGTGCCCAGACAGCACTTGGCCACGTTTCCATGACACATGGGTATCTCCTCAGAAGACCAGGGAAGCGCTAAATTAGTTAGAATAAAAGGTGTCTTATGGGGTACCCTGGATCTGTCCCAGCTTGCTGCTTTTTCATCAGTAAGTTAAATACCCTACAGGTTTTCTAACTCTTCGCTGGCCATAAGACTAGCCAGGGTAATTCAGGTTTTTTCCTGGTTGGAATAAAGAGCCAAAACCAACAAAGTAATACTTACTAAGAACCAAAGCCAATTTCTATGGCTAAGATTTGAGATACGGGGACCTGCCCTATTTTTGTGAGCCAGTTTTTGTTTAGTCTTTAAAAAGCTATTCTACGCTGCTTTGCTTGTGTGCTGTCCAGAGGCCCCTGCAGGACTGGGCAGTGTCCACACAGTTGAGCTCTCAGGCCTCATGCTATGCTTCTCCTGGTCAGGTCACACACATGTCACTTAGGCATCTGTCCAGAACTCTCTTTAGAATTAAGGAATCCCACCAGGCGTGGCAGCACGCCTGTAATCCCAGTACTTGGGAGGCTGAGGCCGGAGGATTGTTGCAAGTTCAAGACCAGCCTGAGTTACAAAGTGAGCTCAAGGCCAGTGTGAACTGCATGGTGAGACCCTGTCTCAAAAAGACAAACAAACAAACAAAAACTACTGCAATAGAATTAAGGGATCCCTTTCTCCAGCTTGATTCCAAAATTCTCCAAAACCCCAGCAGGAAGAGGCGCAGCACCTGCGGTGAGGTGGGCAGCTGGAGAGAGAGGAAGAAGTCCAGCTTCCCCATTTAGTCTCCAGGCTCCGCTGGCACCACTCCGGCTGCAAAGTTGAGAGTAGATACAGAGGCTTTGCACTCTCACGTTAGGGTTTAAAAGCAAAAACATCAGGATAATTGGGGTGCTCAGAGCCGATGTTTCCTAGGGTGGCAGGTCAGTCACAGGCTCTTTGATATTATCCTAGAAACCCAAAGCATAGAGCACATTTGGAGCATGAGGCCAGTGCTCAGCATCGTCCACTGAGGAACACTGATGAGTGCAGGGACCTCATAGTCCTCTGCTAAGTGAGGCCTGACTGCAGGATCTAGAGAACACCAAAGGGAGCCAAAGTGGGAGCCGTTTTTGAATGTCCAAGGAGCTGGGCATACCAGCACACACCTGTAATCCCAGCACTTGGGAGGCTGAAGTGGGAGGATCACAGCAAATTTGAGGCCAGCCTGGGTTGCCTAGTGAATTCAAGGCCGGCCTAAATCACATAGGCCCTGTCCCCCAAAAATAAGTGTCCTGGGGGATGCTTAAAGGTAGAACGTTATCTATGCCCATTCATGCTGTGGGTCCCCACTTGCCTGCACTATGCTTTATGTACTGGGGAAGAAATTCAAGGCCACTTTCTTGGGAGCAGGCAGCACACCCTGCAAGGTGCGAGACTCTACCCTTGAGGTTCCCTGCAGCTCCAAGGCAGCAGCCCCAGATCAGGTCAGTACAGGCTGGGTGGACCTTTCCGCGGGCACCGTGGACTCCTGCGCCTGCCAGTGGGTCTGCACCTGGAAACCGGACCCTTGCTCACCACTGGTCTGCACCTGCGTTGGCTGCTGTCCTCTGTGGGGGGCTCCTTTGGGCGTCTGGGCCAGTTGCCTCACCAAGAGCTTGTCACCAATGGAAAAAGGACATTTTGTACAGTCCTGTCCCACAGTTGAAGGGATCCCCAGCCTTGTCACCTGCTCATAAAGGATGTAGGTAGGTCTGGAAGATTTCTCAGCAAATACGTTTGAAGATTCAGCAACACAGTTCAAACTATGTGGTAGTGAGTTCTCCATACAGTATGAAGAACGACCAGATGGCCATTTGTGCTCAAAACTAGAAAGGATGAAGATTGAAAGAAATCATTCCAAACAGGACACAACTTGGAGCATTTCTTCAGAGCTGGACTAGAACCATGATGTCCAGGCTCCCTGACCAGGAGACCAACCCAGTTTCTTAAATGGCTTCTAGCTCTTTGCAGAGAATGTAGTAGTGGCATGTTTGAACCAAATGTGAGAAGAGCCTGAAGGACCTGAGCTGTTCCAACATAGGCCAGATGGCCAGCTGTCAGAGAAGAGCCCTGCCCAGCCAGGGCTGGGTACTTGGCCAGCTGCTCAGCAGGTCCTTTCTGACTTCTTGAGTGTAGTTCTTGTGAAACCAAAACGCTGGCTACCTGCCTCTTGCCCCGGGCATTGACATGCTCACTTCCAAAGACAGTAGAGCAGGTAACCTTTCCCATCATGAGGTACGAGAGGGTTAGCAGGCCCAAAAGCCAGACTTGAGCCCTCACCTACCCCTGCACAGCCCCACGATGGTATTGCTCATGTGGACTCTCTGGCCAGACCTCTAGCTGCCCACTGTATTTGATGCTTATGCCAAATAGGGCATTGGTATCTTGGGGCAGCCCTGTCCCTGCCTTGGAGTTGGCAGAGAGAAGCAGCAGCAATAAGCATTCGGTGAGTGGTTGAAAGGGCTGTTAGCTGGGCATGGTGGTGCACACTTGTGATCCCAGCACTTGGGAGGCTGGGGCAGGAGGATCATCGCAAGTTCAAGACCAGCCTGGGCTACAAAGTGAGCTCAAGGCTGGCCTGAACTGCATAGCAAGACCCTGTCTCAAAAAGACAAAAAAAGAAAAAAAGGGCTGTTGGGCTAAGGCCTTCAGTGGCTTATATGGCTTTCAGAGTCCCTGAGAAGCCAAAGGGCTTTGTCTGTAAAAGAAATAGTGTCCATGGAGAGAAAACTGAGCCTCCACTCGTGGTTTTCAGGAGGGATAATGAATGTGAACAACCCACAGGATGCGTAGAGTCTGGTTTTTCTGTGCTTTGTCGTTTTACTCTGATAGGAGCTTTTGTTACTTAACTCTGTGTATAACTTATTTAATGTACTGTAAAATGAACCAAAACCATTAAATATGTATTTAGTTTGTTCTACTTATAGTAGTCAATAAAAGGCTATATTCCTTTTCTGACTCAAGCTGGCCTGGGCCTCGGGGGGAGGTTGTACGCACTGTGAGTACCTTGCCACCAGACCTCTGCGTCCCCTCCCCCTGGGATCCCGAATCTCTTGGGAGAGGGGTCCAACTCCTCCTGCTGTAGAGGCTCAAAGCAGAGAGCAAGAGGCCGGCTGCCCAGGAGATGGCCCCCTGGGGCTCTGTAGGGCCTGTGGGGGGGGCAAGAGGGCTGCCACAGGCCAACTCGCACTGTGTCTTGGATGCGATTGTAGATGGAACCCTGGCCCTTGAACAAGACAAGTGTCCTTTCACCGAGCTACACCCCAGCCCTTTTTATTTTGTGACAAAGTTCTTGCCAGGAACTGGAACCTGCCATCCTACGTCATCCTTCTGAGTAGCTGGGATTAAGTGATCTTTTTTTGTAGGGTTCTTGGTTTTGGTTTTGGTTTTTTGAGGTCTCACTGGGTAGTGCAGGCTGGCCTTGAGCTCACTGTGTAGCCCAGGCTGGCCCTGAACTCAGCCATCCTGCCCCAGCTTCCCCAGTGCTGGGATTATACATGTGTGCCACCACACCCAGCTTATGAAATGTTTAACACTTGTCAACATACTTGGACTTGTATTTGTTTATGTCCTCTTTGCACTGATGTTAAATCCCAAGTAATTTAACTGTTGCTTTTACATTTATTTGCTAAATAGTTGCATCTTTTCATATAATTTTCTTCACACTTCCTCTCCTGTTGGGGACAACTGGACTGCTTGCACTTCTTCCATGTATGACTTACTGAAGTGAACATCTTTGAAGTCGCTTATTTCCTTAGAATTATTTTCCCAAGAAATATTACTAGTGAGCATTTCTTACATTCTTGAAAGTACTCACTTTCACTGGAAGCCAGCATCTTGCAGTGCCTCCAGCAGCTGTAGGTAGATGATATTTCCTAAAGCCCTGAGTACAGTGCACATGGGACTGTGCATGCTGTAGGGTCCTGGTTGTCGGTCTTCAATTCCCAAATGTTGCTCCCAGCCACACACCTGTCTCCTGAATACCTTCTACTGCCCTCTGCGTTGTCCTCTGCCCTCGAGCCACCTTTCCAGAGTGACCCCACCCTCGAGGCTTATTGGCACCACCAGGTTCCCAGGCCCCCTAGAATGCGGACTTCAAGTTGATTATGGGGTGGGGTGGGGAGAAGGGCTGGCTAGTGGCCTTTTTCCCCAGGGGCCCTGTGGGGACACAGCCATGTGACCTTCCATGTGGGCAGTGCAACTGGTAGCCTTTCTCAGTTGTGCTGCCTCCCACCCCACCAAAAGCAGTGACGGAACCCAGCAGGGAACTGTCACCTTAGCACAAGAGACAGTTACTTCATTACCACAAACACTCAGATGCCAGAAATTACAATGGTTTTTTTTTTTATGTACTTTTTAACTGCATTGCTGAGATCACAGATGACAAAATACAGGAATCCCCAAGGGCCAGAAATAAGGATAAGCTCAGCCACAGAGGTAGTTAAATACAAAAACAATCTTTGTGGCTTGGTTGGGAGTGCTCCGAGGACAGTCTGAGAACTAAACCGCCTGGGCAGAGGGAGGTGAGAGGGCCCTGAGCTCTGGCACCCACTCCGGAAAGCCTGTGACCAGGCAACGGTCAGCCGGGGGAGCTGAGCTGGAGATTGCCCTGGCCCTGTGTGAGAGCAAGCCCGAGAATCTCCCCAGAGCCTTCCCTTAGGTCTGCTCTGCCCTGGGCCTGGGCTCCAGGGTTTCCACACCTGAGAGGTTAAAGAACTCCAGGGCTGAGATACTAAGATGCTTCTGGGCTTGTGCCTCCCGCTGTCTGGCTGAAATGAAACCCCAAGCCTCCAGAAGAAAATCATCTTAAGGGTCTTCGGGAGTCCATATACTAGTGCATTTCAACCCTTTTATAAGGTGTCGAGAAAAATTAGACTAAGGAGCCACCATAAGCAAGAGTCAGCAGAAGCAATGATTAATTTAGATCCCAGGACTTCAGATATTGGCGTTATCAGATGCAGAATATTAGAAACTTAAAGGAGGTAATACAAAAAAAAAATAAAAAGACTATGAAAGTGACCAAGTAGGTTTGAAAATAGAATTCTGAGCCAGGTGCGATGGCACAGGCCTGTAATCCCAGCAGTCAGGTTGTGAAGGGAGGATTCCCAAATTCAAGGTCAAGTGGAATTACATAGAAAGTGCCAGGCCAGCCTGTACTACATTGCCACCATGGCACAGAGAAGAACTTGGGAGATGAGAATACCCAGGACATTATTAAGAAAAAAGTTAGATGAATCTGAAGTGGTTAGTGACGCATTGCCAAATGACTATCTAGAGACGGAAATGGTCAGTTAGAGTTGTTTTGGAAGTGATGTAGGGGGAGGAGGGCCCTTGCATATTCTACCAAGAATGGAGTCCTTGATTTAGGTTTCCCAATATAAATTTAGGGAAAACACCACCTCAGGAGCAAATGCAGCGATCTGTACTCACTGTGCCCCTATGTGGTTGTTTCTGACTGCTGGTATTTCAGAGGGGTGGATTCAGTGTATCCCCGCTCCCGACCCGCCCCGCAAACGGCCCGTCACGCCTCATTGGCTTCACAGCCCAGCCATGCGCCCTCTGGTGGACGGAGATGGACTTGCCTCTGCTGCTTCCATCTAAAGGCCAAATTCCTATCCAGGATATTACAGCTACTTTTGCCTTCCTTTGTGCACCAGCCTTTTCTGAGACCATTTTTCTGCTCCACGGAGTTCATATGATATCCTCTGGGTACCTTCTATGGAGTTCCACCAATGATCAGGATTGCGTTCCCCTAAACCCCCGCCCTTGCAAGCCCTCCCACCCTCCAGCGGCCCCTGCGTTTCCAGCACGAGGATCCACTCGGCGTTTTTCACTCCTGGCGGCAAGTAGCTGCTGGTGCTGAGGAGGAGGTGCCTGCTGTGTGTCCAGGCAATGCGCTTAACTCTGCACGTGTGTAACTGGGCTGCTGACTGCCTGTGCCACTGGATTGTTGAGGAGGTGCAGTGTGATCACATGAGTGTTGCCCGGGGCTGGGCACTCAGGAAGCCTCTGTAAATAAGGCTGCCCTCATGCCCTGTTCTTCTCCCAGCCAATCGGGGACTCCTTGAAGGTTTATCTTTGTCCTCAGGTCCCTACATGGAGCCCTCCTTTCAGCTTGTTCAGAGCCATCAAGGGGAACTGGCGAGCAGCTCCGTCCATCAGGAGCAGGACAGTGGCCTCTATCTAGGCTGCTCCTGCTTCTCTAGAACCTGGCCGACACTGGGCCAATCCCTAGGACAAGTCTGGAGGTGTGCAGGTGAGTCATGGGCATGGGTGTGAGGAAGGCGTGAGGGAGGCAGGTGCAGGGGTTGGGGGCAGCCCCAGCTTCAGGACTCTGACTGCTGACGTCAGCTCGGGATGTTTCATCTCCCAGCATCTGTCACAGAGCAAGGCCCAGCAGCTGCGGGAAGGTGCTGAGTGGCCACCCAGAGCAGGGCACTGAGGCCACGACCAGGAAAGGTGACTGGGTCTTTTGGCTTCGCCTGTTACTGAAAGCCTCAAAAAGCACTTCTGTAAGAGGTAGGAGGCCTGGAAGGCGGTAGCTGAGGTTGCAGATGGCCCAGCTCTGAGAGGAAGCTGAAAGGAGGTGCACAAATTGAGAGAGGGGGGCACACTACTAAGGCCTTGAATGCCAGGACAGGAAATCCAGCTTGAGTGCTGAAGGTGTAGCTCAGCTGTAGATCACTTACCCAGCGCGCACAATGCCCTAATATGGCAAAAGCCAAACTTCATGCTGAAGAAAATGAAGGTACCTGGGATGTGGTCACCATGGCAATGCTTGAGAGCCCCCTCCCTGGTTGCTGCTTTACAGAGCATGGCCCTTGGGGAGCAGAGGAAGCTGGAGGCCTAACGAGCTATTCATTCATCCTAAAGGGTGTGCCCATGCAAGGGGGGACAGTAGTGGCCTGAGACAGAGGTGAGCACAGGCTTGTGACAGGGTTCATTACAAAGACCCTGTCTGTGTCCCCCCCCCCCCACAGCCCAGCACAGACATGAGTCCTCTTGTGGCTGCCACTCCAGCTTCCATCTGTGTCCATCCCCATGCCCCCCAGATTCTCCTGAGCACAGCGCAGCCCCCCTGCTCACCCGCCTCCTTACATCCCCTGCAGGCAGCATGTGTCCTGCCCACTCGCCTGTCAGGGCCTCTCGGATTCATGGCTAAGACGAAATGATGTCTCCAGAGGCCTCTACTGACCCTGCAGAATGGACGCTGTACCCCATGTACTGTCTGTCCTAAGAGCCCATGTCTACAGCAAGGGAGGGAGAACACGCTGCTTATTACAACAAAGTGTTAGCCAGGACTGGTGGCTCAACTTGTAATCTCAGAACTGGGGAGGATGAGGCAGGAGAATCACTGTGAGTGGGAGGGCAGCCTGGGGTACAGAGTGAGTTCAAGGCCACCTCTGAAGTACATAGCAAGACTCTGTCTCAAAACACCATAAGTAAGTACTTAACACTGTGAAGCGGTGCCTGGGCACCTGATTAAGGATGCCCCCTGTAGAGCAGGTGCTAGAGGACATCCGCATCCGGGTTTAAAGATGGCAGTGGAAAGTCTGTTTGTCTTGCAATGCTGGGGATAGAACCCAGGGCCTCCTACATGCTAAGCATGTGCTGTACTGCTAAGCCCTAATTTTTTGGTTTGAGGAATTTTTTTGGCCGTTTTGTGGAATTATATCACAGAACAGAGCATAGGACTGATCCCCCTTGATGGGCTTTCCTCTGTAATAGACACAATGAACCAGGGGCCTAGAGTCTGAACTGCCCCGAGCCAGCCCAGGGTACACGTGGCACAGGTGTGGTCAGCACATTCTGGGGGCTGCCAGGAGTCTGGAGGTGAAGGGGGCACCCTGGCACGGCTCTGGCTAATGACCCACCAGGGACCCCCACTCTGCCCAGACAGGAGAACTGCATCCTGTAGAGGTCACTGCAGAGAAACTGCAGGCAGGGAGACCCTGCCCAGAGGCCAGGCCTGCACACCTTCCAGTGCCAGCACTCTGGACTCTCTTTCTGGCCAAGACCCAGCAAGGAGCTGACCCCCAGAGGGATCAGGAACCCTGTGGAAATGTTACCAGCCTGTCAGCACTGGCTTAAAGCCTACTGTGGCTTCCTCAGGATGAAGCGCCTTCTGAGAGACCTGCCTCCCAGCTGTGCCGGCTCACTCCCCTCACCCCATGCTCAGCCTGGGAGGCTCCCGACCCCAGGCCCCCAGACCAGGCCAGATGCTGTCCTGTGCCCTCAAGGTGGCACATCTTACACTTTCAGCGAACCACTTTAGGGGTCCCTATTGGCCACCTACCAGTCCTTTGCCCCAGGAGGGGCTACTGAGGCTGGCAAGTCCGAGGCATTGTTCTTCCGGATCTGCGGTTGGGTGGCAGCGGTGGAGACAAGCCCAGCCTGTCAGGGGAGGTGCTGTCCCCCAGGGATCCATCTAAGCTCTTTGGGACCCAGAGAAGGCACCATGTGGGGTGAAGCTAGAACCCCCAGCAGATCTCAGACCACATCATCCCCTTCCCAAGGCAGGCCCCATAAGCAGGGTGCAGGACCCTGAACAGAGGGACGGCACGATGAAGGGACCACACTCCGCAAATGTGGGAGCTGCGTATAGAAGCCAGCTGACTTTAAACACAGGCTTCCAGCCCTGAGAGACACAGGCCGATGGCCTGGCTTCACCAAGCGATAAAGGAGACACCAGAGGTGAGCACTGCCTTTATTGGCCCTGCGCTGGGGTCCCAGGCTAGGGTGCAGAGGTCTCTGGGGGCAGCAGGTGACTCTAGGCCCAAATTATTGCTACTTGGCAAGGTTACCTTGGGGCTGCCCACAGTGCCCTGAGAATGGGTGGGGTGTGGACATGCAAATGATATGCAAATGACATGCAAACCAACTCAAGATTCTCCAGCCATCTCTGGTGAAGTATGGGTGCTGGAAGAGTCAAGTGAGCACAGGAGATGGGGACACCCAGGTCCTTACCCACACTGCGGACTGATCCGGCCCAGTCTCAGGGTCGAGGTTCAAGGGGTTGAGGATCCCTGAGCATCAGCCCTGGTTCTGCCACTGGCTGGGGAAAAGCAGAAACCTGGCCCCAAGACAGCAAGAAGAAAGCAGGACACTGCGAGCCAACCAGAGAGGGAAGGGACCTGCTTAGTTACACAGCAAGGCAGGGCAGAGGGGACCAAGTCCAGGCCCCCTGAGCCAGTGGAAAACCAGATGCCCGAAGGCTGAAGCTACGAACAGTAAGATACGCTGATAATAAACAAGCCGCCCAGTCGCTGAGCCCTGGGCTGAGCCCTCGCCCAGCCGGCAGGCCTGGGTCTGGGAGGCGGCAGGGCCCTTGCCCCTGGCGCTGAGGTCACCAGTGCAGGAGGAGACAGGCGGCGCCTTCCAGGTCCGCGGTGTGAGCAGCTCAGGCTCAGCTGTCATTCAGGATCCACCAGGAGACTGGGGGCAGAGGCTGGGGTCAGGAGCTGTCGGGCCCGGCCCACCCTCCTGCCCCCAGGGCTGCAGCACACCTGGGAAGGAAACTGTGGTGAGGGTGTCCGGGGCACGCAGGTGGTCAATGAGGATGCGCTGGAAGGCCTTGCTGCAGGGTGCCTGTTGGTGCCTAGGGTGGCCGAGGACGGATGGGACCAGGGCTGCAGCCATCTGCTCCAAGGTCAGGGCCAGTGCTCCCAGGCCTCCCTAACCTTGCCCCAGTCCTGCTGCCTGGATTCAGGTCCCAGGCCTTCTCCTTACTGACTCTGAGCCTCGGTTTTCTTTTCTTTTCTTTGTTTTTTTTTTGAGACAGGGTGTCACTTTGTAGTTCAGGGTGGGCTTGAACTCACTATGTAGTCCAGGCTGGCCTTGAATTTATGGTAATCCTCCTGCCTCAGCCTCCCAAATGCTGGGATTACAGGTGTGCACCACCACACCTGGCAATCAGTTTTCTCCTATGTGAAATGGAGACAAGGTCTACTTCACTGGGATCCTGTGAGGATTAAGTGAAATTTCATACACAGTATCTGGCATAGGGTGTGACACAGTGACAATAGTGTACATTCATTTGATGCCTACTGTATACCAGGCACTGTATTCAGGGCGTTTTGTTTTGCAGGACTAGAGATTAAACTCAGGGCCTTCACACTGAGCTACATTCCCAGTCCTTTTTTTCTGAGACAGGGTCTTGCTAAATTGCCCAGGCTGTGTTAAAACTTCAATCCTGCCTCAGCTTCGCAGAGTGCTGGGATTACAGGCACAAACCACCATGCCTGGCTTGTATTCAGTTTCTTATACATCATCTCATTCAGACTGTCTGTGTGGGGTTAGCTGTGATCACTCCCGCTATGGAAAAGCAAACCCTGGCACTCCAATAGGTTAGGTAACTCATCTGAGTTCACACAGTAAGTGGGACAGTAAGTGGGACAACAGGGCCTGACCCAGGCTGACCTACTCCAGGGCCCACACTCACGCCAGCTGTAGGACCACCAGTCATACCTTCTCCAGGAGGCTTCATCCTGCCAGAACTCGTACAGGGCGTAGGAGGTGCTGTCCAGCATCTTATGGGCGGACACACTGTGGGGCCAAAGACACAGCCAGGCCAGGCCGGAGCTGCCACCACTGCTGCCCACCAGCCAGGGTCTCATGGCAGCTCTGCCCAGAACGTCCACCCCAGCATCCTCCACCTACCCTCCCCACCTCGGCCACCCACCAACAGCTGGGGACTCACTGCAGACAATGGCTCTGGGCATCTGTGAAGTCCACATAGCAGCAAAGGGCTCGGTGGAAGTCAGGCAGGGTGGCTTCAGCCACCTGCACCTGCCGCTGGGCCACGAGAATGTACTGGCGAGAGGGGCAACCAGTCAGCTGGGGTGGGGCAGGTGTGGGGGAGACTCCCCCCTTCCTGACATCTGGCCCACTCTAGGGTCAGCTCCTGCCACCAACTGGCCCCGAGCATCACCGACCCCCCCCTCCAGGACCACTGCCTTAATCCAGCCATTGTCCCTCTCTTCTGCAATACGTCACCACTCCCCACTGTCCCCCCCAGTCTCCATCCACTGCCCCAGACCAGGTTTCAGATACGCTGATGTGGGAACTGATACCCTGAGGGGGCTGTGATTTCTGCAGGGCCTCAGAGCAAGGACCAGCAGCAACCCCTGCCTGCCATGCATGGCAACAGGACAGATGCAAGCTGCTGGCCTTGTGGAGCACAGGGGCCTGGCAGCCTACCCCCTACCCCCAGCTCACCGAATCAGGACCCTTGGTGAGGTCCTCTTCATGCAGAGGCTCCAGCCGGGGGGCCTGTGAGAGACATAGAATAGAGGCCAAGACCCCAGTGTATGCCTGCCTTGGGCTGATGCCAGGGAGGCCCTTCCTGAGGGGCCCTGGCCACACAGCCACCCACCTTGCACTCGAGCTGGTCTATGAGCTCCTGAAGACGGTTAACCTGGAGCCGCCACTGCATCGAAGCCTCTGAGCTCTGCCCTAGGGGTAGGTTTCAGCGAGGGTGTCAGCTATGGAGCCCTGAGGCTAGAGGACTCCAGACAAACAAGGAAGCAATGGAGGAGAAGGCACTGAGGGACCAGGGGGTGCCACACCTTCCCTGGACCCTCCTCCGCCATGCCTCCCACCCCACCACAGGCACACCTATGTCAGAAGAGCCAGGAGACCAGGTGGGTGACCGGCCAACACCCCTCAGGGCCCTGCGTCCTGCCCGCCGGCTGCCACGGGACCTCCACTGCACTTCCACATGCTCTCCACCTGACCTAAGGGAAGTGGAGGGTCAGCCCACTGCCCCCCAGACCCACAGGGCCAAGGACTGGCATCCCAGCACAGAATCAGGCTGAGTGGGGCGAGACAGGCCTCCTGGGCCTCAGACCCAGCCCCGTACCAGCCACCCCTTCTCACCTGCCCATTGCCTCCCCACCCGATGTGGGGACTGTAGAATGTGAGGACACAGAGGGATGTGGGATGCAGGGACAATGGGCACTCACTCTCTGGATATGCAGGCTGGCAAGGCCCTAGTATAGGCTGGGCCACGGGCCTGGGCCTCCAGGGTGTCTGACGCCCCCTCCAGAGAGTTCTGCAGAGCCTGGAGCTGGCTGGCCGTCTCCCGAAGCAGGAAGCGTGTCACAAACTGGTCCACCTTGGAGGCCTGCTCGTATTCCTAGGGGCACAGGGCCCGTCAGCAGCCCCCAGCCCTGAGCATATTTCAGAGCAGGGAGCTGCCTCCCTGGTGGGCTAACTCTTGCCCATCAGGGCAGCAGTGGACAAAGGCAGGGCAGATGTGGCACAGCAGGAGGACTCTGCAGTTTGGTGGGCAAGGGGAGCTCAGGTCCTCCTTGGTGAAGCCTGGGGCTAGGAGGCCAACCCACAGGGAGAATCTATCAGCTGGCCAAATAGCATTTATCGACCTCAAATTTTCTTCCCTGTTGAGGCTACCACCTTCAGCTTTGCTACAGCCAGTGAGGCCCCCAGGCACAGCTGAGTGGGGTGGTGGTTAGAGGGGCTTCAAGGGCCAATTTTAACCCATGGTGCAAAATAATGGTGCGATACGGCTCCATCCCTACCAGCTGGCCCCAAACTCACAGTCTAGGTATGCATCCATCCACCCACCCATCCATGCAGCAGACATCAACTGTGTGCCTTTTGCTAGGAGGTCCAGACATGACTATCACATCACTGTCCACGTAGCAGCAGGACCCCAGCCTACAGCGCCACTGCCCCACAAGGTGGGTGGAGAGACGGAGGCTGACCGAGCGCCAGCCCCCGTGCTGCACATCTAACTCCCTTCACCACCTTGTGCCTGTTTCCTCACCTGCAAAGCAGGAACGATTGTACCCCTCCTTTCGAGCTGTTGGAAGCGGCCCCCAGTTCCCACACAGGGTTCCGCCCAGTGCCTGGCGCAGAAGTCCTCCATACAGGAACTGTCACCTTGTTGGTTTTTGTGCCAAGGATTCCACCCAAGGCCTCAAACATGCTAAGCAGGGCTGTCACCCAGCCCTTTCATTTTGAAACATGAGAAATTCCATTTCTCACGAAATTGCCCAGGCTGGGTTTAAACCTCTGATTTTCCTGCTTCAGTCTCCCAAGTAGATGGGATCACAGGCATGCATCACTGTGGCCAGCTGTCATTTATAGTGTCAAACATACCACAAGTGAGGAATCTGCCCATTCGTACGCCTCTCAGTCACAGGTGTCCTGGGATCCCATAGCCCCAACCACACAACCCGGATGGGAGTCCTGGGCCCTCAAGGGCTCTGTCGCTTCTGCATGGCCTGCCTCCTCTCAACCAGCACAGAGGAGACCCCTGAGCTAGGCTTATAGGCTTAGAGACAGAGGCAGAGTGGAGATTGAGTCCTGCCATTCTCACACCAGTGATTTTCACATGCATGAGATCCTTCTAGTGAGTTTTCTGCCCAAGATGACCAATCAATTTCTGTTGCAACCAAAGAACCTGGCTGGCAAAGCACCTACCCTGCCAGTCACAGTTCCAAAAATTTCACTCATACACACACCTGTAATCTCAGCACTAAGGAGGCTGAGGCAGGAGGATTACTGTGAGTTCGAGGCCAGCCTGGGTTACGTAGTGAGTTCAACATCAGCATGGACTACACAGGGAGACCCCGTCTCCCAAAAAGACAAGAGGCAGTGTGCCGGCCCCAACATGGCGGCCGCCAGGGCCTCATGGATCTCCTGAGCCGGTGGCCTCCCAGCTGCTTGGCGTCCTGTGGCGCGCAGCGCGCGGCCGTTGCCTCGGGCCCGTGTGCGGGGGTGGCTGCCAGCGCCGCGGCCGGGGCGAGGAGACACCAAGGTGTGAGGACCTTCACGTGGGGCAATATATTTGTAAAGATCTAAAAATAAACGCTACACAAGAACCAGCTAACTGGGAGCTGGGGATATAGCTCAGTGGAATAAGCGCCTGCCTAGCAAGCGCAGGGTCCTAAGTTCAATCCCCAGTACCGCCAAAAAAAAAAAACAAAAAAAAACAAAAACCAGCTAACTGTACAAACCACACAGCTCATGGAGGGAAGAAACAGTAACCGAAATAACAATGAAGACAAAAACAAAACAAAAACAATAGAAACGATACGGGATTTCAAGATGACAGGAGTTAACAGTGGTTGTGGTATTACATATTGTCATCTTCAGCGAAGTGGCTCAGATTAGCAGATGTAAGAATGCAAGATGGAAAAAAAAGAAAAAAAAATGCAGGATGGATCAAATAATTAAAGACCATAACAATTAATTTTTTAAAAAATTAGAAACAAAACAGAGCTTCATTAAACAAAATGGTAGGAATTAAAAAACAAGAATTTCACTTAAGCCTTACAATAATTTACAAGGGCCATAAGTGACCCCATTTACAGATGAAAAGACTGGTGCTTAGTTTGATTAGTGTGGCCAGGAGCGCTGCTTCATTTATGATCATTATTAGCCGAGTTGTACATCTGAGAAACCAAGGCCAGGAGAAGTCACAGAGTGAAAGAAGGCAAGATTCACCCGGGTTCTGGGGGAGGAGCTCAGAGCCTGAACTGATGAGGTCACAATGAGGCCTCCCCCAGACAGGGCCAGCCAGGGCCCCTAGCCAGAAGGCAGGACAGAGGTGGCATGGGCCGTGGCCCCTGAGCCGACCAGTTCTGCCATGGGGAACAGCAGTTCTCACAACAGGACCAAAGCGCCCAATCGGCCCTGCAAGGAGAGGCCACCGCACAAGGAACAGGCCCAGGGGCAGCAGCTCTGCATCCACTTCAAGCAAAAGAAGCCAAACGTGCGTGTGGCAGGGCAGTGGGCTGCCCTGGACGCTGGGAGTCCAGACAGTCCTAGGGACACAAGAAGGGTTAGAGGATTCTCTTTGAGGATGAGGGTCCCAAGAGCCCACATGGGTCTGAATCTGGGTCTGGGTCCTAAAATCCCAGAAGGCAGGGCTGGGATTCCAGAAATCACAAGGCATAAGGAGACTTGGGGGCCGGGGAGGGAAGGCAGGAGGACGGCAGTTCCCTAGGCTGTGCTGGGAGGTCAGCCATGGGGCAGCAGCTCACTTGATACCAGTGAGGCTATGGACACGGAGCTCTCCCAGATACCCGCTCCCCAGTACACAGGGATATCCCGCCACAGGTCAGCCCGGGCTAGCAAAGGGCTTCCAGAAGGAGGAGCGGACCTGGGCCAGCAGGGGCAGCGGAGGCTCCCTGACCTCCAGCAGAGAAGGCTGTGCTTTTCTGGGGCCTGATGTGACAGTGGGTGGCCACAAGGCAGGCCAAGGAGAGTTCCGCAAACACTGAGTTCTGCGGACGATGAGGGTCGTGGAGAGGAGGGCAGGGAGGTCGGGCGTCCGGGATCCGCCCCAAGCGCTCTCTTCCCCTTCACATCCTGCCCACCTCCAGGCCAAGATCGTGCTGCTTCTCCCTCTGGACAGGCGGCAGCAGCGGAGTGAAGCGGCAGCGGGCCCCGGCGTGCGGGCCCAGCAGCCGAATGAGGGCGCGACTGGCGTTCGGGCGGGCCTCCCGGCATCGTCCATGCTCCGAGGAGCCGGCGACGGACCTGACTGGCGCGAGCGCGCACACAGGTGCGAGCTGAAGGTCCAGGTGCTGCTCTTGCAGCAGAACGGGTGGCGGCAGGAGGAAGGGCGCCGCGCAGAGGGCGGGGCCAGAGCTGGGGGCGGAGCCTCTGCCCAGGGGTCGGAGCCAAAGCCCGCAAGGCGCCCGCAACGACTGTTCTCGCGCCCGGTGACCCCGAGAGAGGCGGACGCAGAGCGCGACTATGGCAAGCAGCGACGACGCTGCATTCGCTGTTGGCCCTGAGTGCCCGCCCGGGTCCGGCCTAATAAAGAGCGCATAGCAACCCTGGCGTCTGTTAGCGCCGTCCGGGCCATTCATCGGGGCGGAGGCAGAGTCCCGACCAGCCAAGGGAGGACTGAATAGGGCGGACGGCTGGCGGAATTGTGCACTGAAGCCAGAGCTGACTTTGGCTTCTCCTTCCTGTGACACAAAGTCACACTAACACTCTGGGCCCGGATCAGACCCCTCCTAGATAGAGCTCAAACAAACCTAGGCTTGTCCAGCAAAGGCTGACATGTCCAAGAGGGCGCGGCATTCAGATATCGCCCTTAGGCAGGAGGGTCCCAGGAGGATCCCTCGGTCAGAAGTCTTCTACAGATAGGGCCTCAGTGGTCGGCCCCTCGTCCCTGCCTCTGGCCGTACTGGCCCTTGGGGTCTCCAGTGTGAGGCTCACTCCCTACATCATGAAGCCCCCCAGCACACACTGGGCAGGAGCCTGCGTTCCAAATCCAGTGCCAGACCCTAAAGCCACCTCAGCCCTGCCAGACCAGCAGCCTGAGGCAGACGTCGCAGGGTAAAGGTCCCAGCTCATGAGTCACAGGCCCAGCTTCTGCTGAAAATACTTGTTCTTTTGAGACAGGATCTTACTCTGCAGTTTAGGCTGGCCTTGAACTCTATTACACAGCCCAGGCTGACCTGAAACTCACAGATATCCTCCTGCCTCAGTCTCCTGAGTGCTAGGATTACAGGCACATGCGACCACACCTGGCTGGAAATACATTTTTGTCACTCAACACATCTCTTCATAAGGGCTGTCATCAGGCTGGCTGGGGCATGACCTATGGCATGTCCCCTATGCATTTTTTTTGGTGCCAGGAATCAAATCAGGACCTTGCAGTTGCCAGGCAGGCTCTACCACTGAGCTATACCCGGGCCCTTCCCCTGGGCATTGTAAGAACTGACTCTGCTCCTCCACCCCCATGATTATAGTCTGGGGAACCATGTTCATCTGTGCCTGCTTGGCCCAAACTGGCCCTGTCAGCCCCTTCCCTGTGACAATTCAGGAGCTGAAAGAGATGTGTTTTTTTTGTTTTTTTTGAGACAGGGTCTCCCTATGCAGTGCAGGCTGGCCTTGAACTCACTTTGTAGCCCAGGCTGGTATCAAACTCACAATAATCCTCCTGCCTCAGCCTCCCGAGTGCTGGATTAAAGGCATACACCACCAGGCCCAGTGAGACCATGTTTTATACTGGGATATGCACTGGCTAAAGCCAATCCTGTGAAGAAAAACACAGTATCGGGGCTGAGGATACAGCTCCACAATAGGGCACTTGCCCAGTATGCACAAGGCCCTGGGTTCCATCTCCAGAACCACAAAACAAGCAAAAACCCCATAATGTGAAGGCCACACACACCCAGGTTTCCAGCCCTGCATTCAGACCCTGTTGATGAGTCCAGCTGAGTCTCCCACTGCCAGTGAAGTGGTCCTGAGAGAGAGAGGCTGTGCAGAGACAAGACGTGGCCTCTTTCCTGGGAGAGCCACCACCACCTTTTGGAGGAAGAAACATCGCAGAAAAAGAATCCCAAGCTCAGTTGGGCAGTGAGCTTCAAATGAAGGCACAATTAGGTGGAACTCTGAGCAGGATGTTTTGGCCTCTTAGGGCTGAGCACACAGGGTCCTTTGAGGGCTGCAGTTCGTGAATAGGGGTTTCTCTCCAGCTGAGATGGGAAGGGTGGAACCTCTGGCCAAAGGACAGCAGATAACCCAAAGTGGTTTGGGGGAAGAATCAGACTGGATTTGCTGAGCAGCTGAGGTCAAACCATGGTGCTCACACCTGCGGGGAGGAGGTCCAGGGAGTGTTTATGGGGGCGGGAGACAGAAGCATCTGCAGTGTGGAGGGCTGAGGTCACAATGAATGCAATCCAAGTTCTGTCTTCTTTGACCAGCCCCTTCCACCTTCGCGACCAGGAACCGGGACCGCTTCATCAGCATCAAGTGAGAAGCACCAGGGCACTGCTGGCACCCAAGGAAGGGCTGCGCCCCAGGGGGTATATGTCCAGATGGCCTCGCCACAGGCCCCTTTATTTGCAGGGCTCTGCTTCTCCCAGCAGCGTGTCCACATCGAAAAGGACTTGGTCTGACCAAGGACAACAGGACCTTTTGTTCTGTGTGCCCGAGGGGACAAAGCAGAGGCGCAAGCAGAGGCAAGTCCTGTGAAGGTCCCTGGTCCTGGAGTGGAGAGAAACCCCTAACAAAACCCGGAGCCCAGGGCGGGGCTGCTCTGCCGGGAGAGGCGGGGCCTTCCCGCCAGAGGGCGGAATCAAAAGAAAGGGGTGCAATCCACCCCAAAAAGTCGGGACTTCGGCCTAGGAGGTGGCGGCTGGGCCCTTGGCGAGGTGGCGTCTGTGTCTGCGCCCCGCCAGCCTGGCCGGTCGCTCTCGCTGAGCCACATTGCCGTGGTAGTGGACCACGGCTCGGGCTTCACTAAGGCAGGCTTCGCTGGCGAGCACCAGCCACGTGTAGTGCTCAAGAGCTCCAGCCTGGTGCCCAGCTGGGACCGGCCAGTGCTGCCGCGCGCGCCGGGCTGCGAGCTGGCGGGCGGCGTGGCGCGCGCGCATCCCATCAAGCACGGCGTGGTGGTGGACTGGGAAGCGCTGGAGGGGCTGTGGGAACGCCTGTTGGTGGGGGGCCTGCGGGTGTGCCCGGAGCAGTGGCCCGTGCTGGTGAGCGACTCGCCATCCGCGCCTCCTAAGGGCCGCGAGAAGGTGGCCGAGCTGCTGTTCGAGGCCTTGGCAGTGCCCGCATGCCACGTGGCCAGCACGGCACTGCTGGCCCTCTGCTCAGCCGGTGCGCTCAGCGGGCTGGCGGTGGAGGCGGGCGCCGGCGTGTGCCACGCCACGCCTGTCTACGCGGGGCACTCGTGGCTCCAGGCCACCTTCCGGCTGGACATAGCAGGCAGCACCCTTTCACGCTATTTGCGGGAGCTGCTGGTGGCTGCATGTCCCGAGCTCCGACTGCAGGGCCTGCCGCGCAAGACTGTCACACAGCTCAAGAAGCGCTGCTGCTACGTGTCTCTGGACTTCGAGGGAGATCTCCACGACCCTGCCCGCCACCATCCGGCCAGTTTCCGAATGGGCGATGGGAGCTCCGTGTGCCTCTGCAGTGAGCGCTTCCGCTGCCCAGAACCCATCTTCCAGCCTGGCCTGCTAGGTCAGGCTGAGCCAGGGCTGCCCTCGCTGGCCTTCCGGGCACTGCAGAAGATGCCCACGACGCTGCGGAAACGGCTAGCCAACACCGTGGTGCTGGGCGGGGGTTCCACGCTTTTCCCTGGCTTTGCGGAGCGCCTGAGCCTAGAGCTGGAGGCCCAGTGCCGGCGGCATGGCTACCCGGCCCTACAGCCCCGCCTGGTGGCCAAGTCTGGGCGCGGCATGGCTGTGTGGACCGGAGGCTCCATGGCGGCCTCCTTGCGCTCTTTCCAGCGCGGCTGGATGACCCGGGCCATGTACCAGGAGTGCGGCTCCAGGCTGGTGCACGAAGTGTTCAACTGACTGGGGGTGGAGGGGACGCGGTGCCAGCAGGGGACACTGCAGGGACAGAGGCTCCAGGCTGAACTGCAGCTCTTCAGAGCAAGAGCACCAGATAAAAAAGAATCTCAAGCGTCTGAAGTCGTGTGTGTGAATGGGCCACCCCTCCTCCGCCTGGGCCAGAAGCAAGTGGCTGGGGGGGCAGGGCCCTCATTCTGACATGCAGTAGGAATCCCCCCACCCACTGCCAGTTTAATAAATGCCAGTCCAGCTGGCACCCCTAAGGCCAGCCCCTAATAGTGCTACACCACTGAGCTACATCTTCAATTCGTTTCGTCCTTTTTGCAGTACTAGGAATTGCTCAGGAGGTCTTTGATTCTGGGAGTCTGTTTCCTTTTCTCTGTAAAGCGAGGTCCAGGCACTATCCTGGGGCTGCTCCCCACTCCCTGCCCCCACACGCTTCTGTAAGAGCTATGCGGCAAAGGGAAGTGGACACATTTCTTGAACACTGAAGGCAGCCAGGTGTGGTGGTGCACACTTGTAATCCCAGCACGAGGGAAGAGGATCACCTCGAGTGAGAGGCCAGCCCACATAGTGAGACCCTGTCTCAGAAAACCAAATCACAAAAGTACCGCTGAAAGGGATGTGCGGCTTAGTTTTCTGAAGTCACCACCCAAGGCCCCAGAGCCCTGGCTCTTGGCACTGTCTACATTTGCACAAACACAGGTCTCCACACATCAAACTCCTGGGTGTGTGCAGATGCACACACACACACACACACACACACACACACACACACACACACATAGGCACGCACGCCAGCACAAGCCCCTGTCCCAGCCCTCCTTGCCCAGGTACTGGCCAATAGCAAGAACACAAAGGGTAACACCTGCTGTCCCAGCATTGTTCAGGGTGCTGTGAACAGAGCAGAGGACAACACACGAAAACTGCCTGCCTGCCTTTTCATTTAATTGTCACCACAGGGCTGGGGGTATAGCTCAGTGGCATAAGCGCTTGCCTGGCACGCGCAAGGTCCTGAGTTCGATCCCTGGTACCGGAAAAAAAAAAAAAAAGAAAAGAAAACAAATCTTTCTCTTAAAAAAAAAAAATAATTGTCACCACAGAAGCTAAGAGGTGGGCTTCATTACCATCTCTGACTTACAGATGAGGAAATCAAGGCCCACAGAGGTTAAAAGGGGCAGAGCTACAACATGGAACTGCTGGCACCTGAACCCGGCTTCTAGCTCCACAGCCCTGCCGGAGGTGTGGATCTCCCACACGGCCCCTCCACTCACCAACTTGGTGGCGTCCATGGCAGAGAGCACAGCTCGGTTCAGCGCCTCCAGAGCAGCAAGCACAGGCCGGTAGACACCCAGGTGCTTTGAAAAGTAGTCTGTGGGCAGAAGCAGCACTCGAGGACATGGCCCCACTACCTCCATAAGCTGAATGCTGGCCCCTGGGATTCCACAGTTGCCAGCCAGCCTCTTCTGCTGAGCCTGGCCCATCCTGACCCATCAGGAACCCAACCCCGCTCCCCCACCGGCCCAGGGCTCCAAACACAAGGGCTGCTGGGGGCCTACTCACCACACAGTTTCTCCGTCTCTAAATTGCTGTGAGGAAAGAAAAGGCACCTTTCAGAGCCTAAGATTTGGGCCTGGCAAACAGCTGTGGAAACCAACGCCCACATCGCCCAGCTCCCAGCTCAGCCGGACAAGGAATCCGGTGGGATATTTGCTTGAGAGGTAGGGGAAGCACTGCAGATAAAGAACTCAGCCCAAGTCTTGGGAACCCCGAATGCCAACCTAGTATCTGGGATTTACCCTAAGGGGGGGGCAGCTGTGCACCCAGGAGACACGTGTGCACCCAGGAAGCGTGAGGAGGGATGCACATCTGTGCCACAGTGTAGATGTGGGAGCACATGTAGGAAGGTGTGTGTGTGCATGAGTGTGCACCTGCACCCATGGGTGGAGGCAGGCCCAGCTGTCCCCAGGCATCCTCTGGCTCCTGCAGGAAGAGGGAATGGAGGGGCTGAGCCACGGGTGGTGACTCAGGCCTGGCTATTTTGGGGCCCCAGCTGGAAGCAGCCTAGCGGGCAAAGCTGAAGCTGGGGTAGGGAGGAGGGTGGGCGGGTAAAGCTGGCATGGAGCCCTGGCACTTTTCTCCTTCTACCCTTCATCCTCAAAAAGAACGGAGGCAGCAGGAGACCCAGCGGGGCTAGGACAGCCTGGCCTGACATCTGCCCCCGGCTCAGCCACCCTCTTGCACTACAGTACTCACTCAGTCGGGCGCCCTTCAATGCCGCTAAACAGCTCCTGCAGCTCCCCTGGGCTGAGAACCCCGTCGGCAAAGTAATTCTGGAATTCCTCAAAGGAGAGCTTACCGTCATCTGGGGAAGCAGGGGCAGAGTCTCGGTACCCCAAGCCCTGGCTGCTCCCCAGCCCACAAGCCCCCAGCATCTCACGGCCAGCCAAGAGGGATGCGATTCTGAGCTTGGGGACCCTGACTGTTGAGGACAGAAGGACTGGAGTTCCCAAAGGAATCTGCTGAAGGAAACAGAATCCACTCTGTGCCTGGCAGTGGAGACAGGGACTCAAAAAATGCTGCCAAGTGGAGAAAGAATGAACAAGGCCTGTGATGCAGTGAGCACGTGGCAGGGCCTCTGTGGAGAGGACTTGGCCATGCTCCGGACCCAGGGCCGTCTCAGAGAAGCCACAGGCAGGCAGACAAGTTCTCACAGCAGCCTCTGCAAGCAGCAGCAGGGAACGAGCTCCCTAACAGGGGAGTGGGAAGGTCAATGACACAGGGCATTTACTCCAGATGATGGACAAGGTCTCCAAGCAGGGGAGACCAAGGTCTCCGAGCCGGCGGGATGGAGAGGTGGGGGCTACAGAGCCCCTGAGCCTCCCAGATGGTCTGCCCAGTGAGAGCATGTGTCCCATCCATGGGCTGGCACTAAGCTGAAGAGACCCAAGGAGAAAAGGCAGGGAGTGGAGGCAGGACTGTCCCGGGAGGCTGGGACACAGCAGGGTCTGAAGACCCCGAGCAAGTGGGGTGAGCATCAGGACATCTGGCTGTGCAGCCGAGACCCCCTGCTGGCCAAGTGGCACAGCGGGCTGCTCTGGGTCCTCTAGGGTGACAGCCTGTTGTATGGTGGGTCCCAGCAGGAGGGGTTGACTCCGTGGACACGGGACCCACCTTTATCCCTGCCTGCAGATGGTGCTCTTGTAGAAAGTTCAGGAGGCCTCTAGAAACCTAAGTACCGCACAAGGCCTCCATTACCCCACCCTTCCAGGCCCCTCACACATGGGCCCTTGCCACACGGACCTGGGTTCCAGGCACCCCCAGTTAGAGGATATATGACCACAGGCAACTTGCCTCAGCTCCCTGGGCTGCTCCTCCTCTGGGAAATGGGTGAAGACTTTCGACCTAGCTGGCTGTTGTGAGGGCAGAGGAGGGTGGGTACAGGAGCCCCCATCCCTGTGCCAGGCAACGTGGGGAAAGTAAGCCCCCACCTCCAGCCTGGGGCCAAACCCTATCCTCTGCTCTTGGTCCTGCCAAACTTGGCTCCGATCAGAACAGCACTTTCTCTGGGTAGGATGCCTTGACTGACTTTCCCATGTGGGGCCCACAAGCCCTCAACTTTCCCCTGCACCCCCAGTGTCCGCATTCCCACATCAAGGGTACCCAAGGAAGCCACCCACACTCACCATTCTTGTCTGCTCTGCGGAAAACCTAGGGGGCAGATAGGTGTTAGAGGGCGCTGTAAGGGGAACGTGGCCCCAGCTGGCCTCCCTGCGGGAGCTTCCCAGCGAGGGGGCGCAGGAAGCACACACAGCGGTTGGCGCCGGCTCCCTGGCTCCCTTCTCCTGCAGGGCGGCCCCATGGGCTCCAGGCAGCTCCCCACACCCCACCCCCAGTCTAGCCCCAGTCCCGCCTGATGCATCAGCCCTTGGCCCAGGCCCAGCGGGAGGCAGGTTGGGAAGATGGACCAAGATGCAGTCCGCACACCCGGGCGGCCTCCCAGACCTGCACCCCAGCTCAGCCCTGCAGCTGTCCGCACTCTGCCCAGCTGCTGCGCTCTCTGGGCTGTTTCCTTCTGTGCAGCCACTAGTCCTTTCTTCGGGCTGCCTCAGTTTTCCCACTAGCACAAGAGGGAGAAGCCTGGGGTTAACCCTTTCAGGACTGGGTTCTTATGCAGGCAAATCAGTGAGGCAGATATGGGTGTAGTCGCGTGTGCAGGGGTGTGCAAAGGGGAAGGAAGGAGGCAGAAGGTAAGGGTCAAAGATTCGATTTACAGAGAAGCAGATGAAAGGCAGCGAAGGTGGAGGGGAGCGCAGTCCAGCCCAGAGACGACCGGGTGCCCTGCAGCCCAGGAAGCCTGGACAGATGCCCTTATAGCTGCAGACCCTAAGTCCAACCCCTCCAGCTGACCCCCTGGTCCCCTCAGCGTCCGTGAGGGCTGAGGCAGTGAATCCTTCTGACCCCTAGGCCGACCCAGAGTGGGCCTGCTACTGGCTTGGGACCACACAGCAGCCCAGCCAGGCCTGTGTGGCAAAGATGGTGGGGGCCAGGGCTGTTCAACTGGGAATGACACCTGAGGCCACGCCATCTGCCCCACCTGTAAATTTGACCTGGGTGGGACACAGCCTTTCAGGCCTTAGTTTCCCCATCTGGAGAGCAGAAGGGTCAGGTCTTCCAGGCTGGACTGTGGTCAAGGTGCTGAGTCACTGGGGGCAGTGGGGAAGGGCAGGGGCCCTGGAGTGCAAGCAAAGAGGGCCGGGAGGGGCTGAGGCACAGGAAAGGAGGTCGGGACAGAAGCCCAGGGGGCCATGGGCCACCTGCCATGGTGGGAGGGGAGTGAGACCAGAGGAAGCCTGGGCAGCCCTGACCAACTGAAGAACTCTGCTGCCCTGGGTCGGGCCGCAGGGGCTTCGCAGGCAGCAATGGATCAGGAGACGTTCTGACCTGTGCCCTGTGAGCCCGGCCCGGGGCTGCCACATGCAAGGGCTCCCACTGTTGCTGGGTAGTGTGGCCAGACCCCGCCCCCACCTGCTACAGATGGGGTGGGCTTGGGGACACTGGCGGCAGGAGCAGTGTCACTGGGGCAGGAGCAAGGAGAGACAGAGACAGGACAGGGGACACAGCAGAGATGCGGACAAGGGAGACCTCCTGAGATGGACAGCAGCGTCGGAGAGAGAGGGACAGAGCCACAGAGAGACAGAAGGACAGGGCCAAAGACGTGGAGAGGCGCAGACAGACAGACATAGGGAGGAAGGAGACAGGGACAGGCGACCCCCGTGCCCGCGCCCCACTCACATCCTGGAAGAGTGCGTGTCCGGCGAGCCCGGCGGCGGGCGCCGAGGGCCGCAGGGGCGCGGCAGGCCGGAGCAGACACACGGCGAGCAGCCCCGCGCAGGCCATGGCCCACCGCCCGCCGGTGCGCCGCGGCTGCAGCTCACTCGGCCCGACGCCGCGAGGACTGGACGCTGGGGGAGGGGCACCTGCCCATTGGCCCTGCGCGAGCAGGCCCCGCCCGCCCGCCCTCCGCCCCGCGGGTTTCCCAGTCTGCAAACCCAAAGTCCCAGCTGCACCACGGTCCGTTCCAGCGCCAGTGCCTCCGCGGAGCCCTGGAGGGGCGGCCACTGTGAAGCAGGGAGCACCCACGGGGCACTTCTAACCCCGGAGGCGGAGGCCAAGGCGGGAGCGGGCGGGCAAACCCCAGGCTCCGCACCTCCGGGCACTTGCTCCCTGCCAGGTGGGGTGTCGGTGGAGACCCACAGGACTGTGGCGGGGATGCGTCGAATTGTGGGGCTGAAGGACCGGCTGGCTCCGAACACCCATCTAGAATACAGGCCGGTGTGACGACTCCGGTCACCCGTGTCCCGGGGCTCCGGCGTCTCCACCGCCACCCAGCCTTGCCTTTCTCCTCAGCCACAGTACAGCCGCCAGGGGAGCTCACCTGCCTGAACTTTTGTGTCACTGGAGATTGAATAGGGGCCTTGGCACTGAGCCACATCCCCACTCCATTCATTTATTTACGTTTATTTAGCATTCTCGCAAAGTTGCCCAAGCTGGGCTCGAACTTTTGATCCTCCTGCTTCAGGCTCCCTCTGTGCTAGGATTACAGGTGTCTACCACTGCACCTGGTTTAGCCTGAGCTTTAAAACTGAAACAGGACCTCATTCTAGCCACAAATTGTAACAAAACCCAAAAGTTGGGCATACTAATGCACGCCTGTAATTCCAGCGCTTGTGAAGCTGAGGCAGGAGGATTGCTACAAGTTTGAGGCCAGCCTGGGCTACAAAGTGAGTTCAAAGCCAGTGTGAACTGCATAGTGAGACCCTGTCTCAAAAAAGACAAAAAACCCAAGACTATCTCCTCTCTCCCCCAGCACCACTCTGCTGCTCAAGTCGGACTTTGCCACTCGTTCCGCTCAGGTTCCCTGGCTTGCTCTCCCTGTTCCGCGGCCTCTGTCCACTTATCTGCTTGCCGTGTGCCTCCTTCCTCCCGTTACCCCGGACTACCCCACAGTACTCAGATACAAGTACAGTCTATGCATGTGCAGCATGCTCACGAATGCACAAAAGCAGTGGAAGAAACAGCAGGCTGATAGCAGGGTCCCCTGCTGCTGGAAAAGGAAGTTCACCTGTTACTCTGTGCATCTTGGAAACATGCCTGATTTTCTCGAAGAATATTTACTGGATCAAGATGGAGAACACAGTGACAAGGCCTTCCTTTCTCGGGGCCATGAGACTCCAGCAGCGTTAAACCAAGCAGGCACAAGGACGACCAAGTGGAGAACACGCACTTTCCAGGCAATCTTTCCCTCCCTGCAACCTGACATGAAGTAGAGTCCCAACACCCAGCCTAAACATCTTCAAAATATTTATTAAAACCAAAGCAGGAGGAACAGAGCTGTTAGGAGACAAATCAAAGTGCAGATTGGAGGGTAGGGCAGAGCAACGAGTTGGGGGGCTTCAAATACCACAGGAGGGGCCCCTCAGTCTGGGCTGGGGGAGCCCTTCACCTGCCCCTGCTGCCCACCCTGTCCATGGAGGTCCTCACTCACCTCTCCCATCTCATGTCCATCCTGGGGCAGCGGGGGCCCTGAAATGACCCTCTGGAAAGGGACGACCCCTCCATCCGCCCATGGCTGTCAGTCTGTCTCCCTTCCTCCCTTTCCCAATAAATAAATCAGTCAGGCATTAGCTTCTTTGGGGTCAGGCAAAGGAACAGCTGAGGGACCCCTGCCCTTGCTCAGGGGCGTAGGGAGCTGGGGCCTCGGCCCCGCACCCCTCCCACCTTCTGCTCCCCAGGCTTGCCAAAGAAGCCTCGATAAATAAATAACGCTCTGTTAAAGCTTCAATCAGAACAACTTTTAAGACAGAAGTGCTCTCACTGTCCTGCAAACCCAGCCAGCCCAGGCCTCCCCACCTGGCCTGGTCAACACAAAGGATCCTGGGCAGGCGGCAGCCCTGGGCACCACTGGGCCCCTAGAGCAAGGAAACAAAGTGCAGTCAGAGCCCCCCACGCACACACGCGAACTCACGCACACACGTGGACACACCAGGGTGTCTGTAGTGCGTGCATGGCCGTGTTCACCTTCATTCCCCGGAACGGGCGTGCATACATACTCACACACCACACCCCCCAGTACACACGTGCGGGGTGCCAGGTGTGTGCATGTACACACACAAACACAAGTCTTTCCCTCCCTGGCTTCTTGGACCTCCGGGCAGCGGCCAGACCCCAGAGCTAGAAGCTACTGGAGAAAGGAAAGCAAATATAATTACACTTTTCCAATCGGGTTAGAAGGATGACCTGGGGTAAGGGGCTCCAGGGCTGCGGAGACAGGGTGGGCATCTCAGGAGACCCTGCTCCATGAGGGCCCATCAGAAATCCAGGGGTGTCAGGTCCCCAAAGTCACAATCAAAGAGGTCTCTGATGCCCTCACCCTCCTCAAGGCCAAAGTGATAGTCAAGGGCCTCATGGGGTGGGGAGAGACTGATGAACTCATCAGGAAGGATCCCAGGAAAGTCCTCCCGCACGTGCTCCAGGAGCGAGTCAGCAGCGACCAGCGGGGACAGGTGGTTCTCATCCACAGGGGCCCGTAGGCCACTCATCCGTGACAGCAGTGGCTCTGGGGAAACAGGGGTACATCATAGGCCAGGGATGGCCCGACAGGACGAGAGGGACCTGCCCTGCACGCCTGCCCACCCGCCTAAGAGGAGCTTTGCCCACCTTGCTCCAGGCTCAGCAGGGACTGGCTGGGATCCGTGGCGGGGGATGAGGCGGGGGAGGATGACGGTGGCACTGGGGTGATGGCACTACTTGTCCTGTCCTCCTCCCCAGAAGCTGTCTCCTGGGAAGGGGTCTCTGCAGGGCTGACTCCACCAGCACTCTCCTCGGGGCACAGGAAGACATCAATAGGGCCTTGTTTGCTCTTAAGGGAGATCTGAAAGGTCTGGGTGGAGGCAGCAGACAGGGTAAACTGAGGCCTGGGTGACCACCATCCCGGTCCAGTCTGTCTTGGTCCAACCTGGAGCCCCTGGCCTCACCTCTGAAGAATCCACGGCTTGGAGCTGGGTCTCTGGAGGAGCCTTGATCACCATGACCATCTGCTCCGCAGGGTCTGCGATGCTACGAAGGTCCTGGCAGGTCACATAGGCCAGGGTTGGTAGAGTCAAGGACCACATGACTTTGGCCCTTTGGGGGTGCCACTGAACAGGCCCACCCAGGGCGCACAGCTGCCCAGTCAGCCATCCTCCTGACCCCGAGCCCCGGGGCCTGGCACATAGGTGGTGCTCAAAACCTCATTCCCCTGAACTTCAACAGCCACGTGTGAAGTATGTCTGCCTGCCCATCTACTTCCAAGCTACTGGCGAGCTGCCACCGCAATCCCAGAGAACGCTTTGCATAACTTATTTAATCTGGATTCACACAAACTATATAGTTGTGCTTCAAATTTGTCTACAAGTGGTACAGGGGACCAAACCCAGGGAGCACTGAGCTGCATCCCCAGCCCTTGTTTTTTTTTGGCACCAGGAATCAAATTCAGGACCTTGTGTTTGCCAGGCAGGTGCTATGCCAATGAACTATATCTCCAGGCCCCTTTTCACTTCGGTGTTTTGAGATAGGGTCTTGCTAAATTGCCCAGGCTGGCCTCAAACTTTCAAGTTTCTTTCTTCAGCCTCCCAAGTAGCTGGAATAACAGGTGTGCCCCACAACACCCAGCTGTGCAGTTTGTAGACACAATTTTGGTACTCGCTAGAGAAACATTTTAATGCTGGGTGTGGTGGCGCGTGCCTATAATCCCAGCCCATAGGAGGATGAGGCAGGAGGATGGTTGCAAATTCAAGACCAGCCAGGGCTACAAAGTAAGCTCTAGGCCAGCCTGAACTGCATAGTGAGACCCTGTCTCAAAAAGACTAAAAAAAAAAAGTTTTTATTTTTGTAAATAAAAGCAAAAACTTGGTATCTAATTTTGAAGCTACAACTATATGCTACATCACTATAATGAATGTTAATTACTGCTGGTAGTATACTACACTTTCTTTTTTTTTTTTTGGTACCAAGAATCAAACTCGGGACCTTATGCTTGCTAGGCAGGGGCTGTGCCAGAGCTACATCCCTGGCCCCATACTACACTTTTAAGATCTTGCTATATAGCCTAGGATGGCCGCAAACTCAAAAATCTTCCTGCCTTGGCCTCTCAAGTGCTGGGATTACCGATGTGCGCTGCCATACCTGGCCAGCTTTTCTTGTTTAACCTGTGCAAATTTGGGATTAGCTATTATCCTCTCCCCTTTCATAGATGAAGCTGACACTACAGCAGTTAAGTAACCTGTGTTACATGGTGAACAGGTGTGGAGCCCGGACTTGCACCAAAGCCAGGGCCCTCTCTGAATACAAAGCCCAGTGCCACTTGACACGGCTCTGCCTGCCAAGAGGGCTCTTCACTGCTGCCCCCTGCAACAATCCAAGGATATCGCTGGCTGTCAGAGTCCTCGGAGAGCAGCTGCAGCTGTGTGGTACAGATGTGCATTAGGTGGTCCAGTTGCTGCTCGCTCTCCTGCAGCTGCCGGAGGTCCTGGGTCAGTCCTTCAAGCCGCCCGCTGATCCCCACTGTGGTCTGGCTGCCCCTGTGGGGAGGTGTGGGGGCGGGGCCGTTTAGCAACTCCTGGTCCCTCAGCCCAGCAGCCCCAGCCCGCAGGACAAAGTCTGCTGCTGCTGCTGCTGCTGCAGCATTGTGGGCCCCAGGGAGGCCCTTTCCCCTCTCTGGTTCCAATACCCAGCTGGGCTCCAAATCCAATTGGCACAGGTTTAAAGCCTGGCCTGTCAACAAACACCCACGTGTCCCTATGAGGGGGAGGGTAAGTAAATGATGGTGTGGACAGACCAGGGAGTGGGACACAGCTGTCTAAAAGGATGAGACAATTAGGTGTACACTTCAAATCCTTCCCAAGATGTGTTGTTAGGTAAAAAGCAAATGATGCAGAATGCAATGATCTGACAAAAAATGGAAAGGCAGGTGTGCCACAGAGAGCAAGCAGCAGGATGCCTGGGAAGCAAGGCGAGGAGGGAAAACAAATCAAAAGCTATCAAGAATAAACATCAGCCAGGCGTGGTGGTGCACTCCTGTAATCCCAGCACTCAGGAGGCTGAAGGAGGAGGATCACTGTGAGTTCGAGACCAGCCTGGGCTGCAAAGTGAGCTCAAAACCAGCATGAACTGCGTAGCGAGACCTTGTCTCAAAAAGACAATAAACAAACAAACATCAGTGTCAGACACATCTCTCGGACAGCAGCAGAAGCCTGAGTAGTGGCCATTGGCCGGGAAGAGGACTGAAAGCGCTCTTTACCCTGGCCCGGGGGTGGCTGTGGGGTGAGCAAACATGTACAACTGTAGTGCAGCAGGCCGGCAAGGTTGCGTACTGCAGTACCTATCACCCACCAAGCTGCCGCTCTTCTCTGAGCCTCAGTTTCCCCAACTGTACACGGGGATGCAGGCAGCCATAGACAGGTACTTGGTCTGGCCCCAAGCCTCTGCCTGCATTCCTGCTTGGCTGGTACCTACAGCCACTGGATGTGGTTCTTGGACTTCTTGGCAATGAGCTGGATGCCCTCCAGGACGTTAGTGATATCATAAATGCGCCGTTTCTGCACTTTCAGCACCTCAGCTGCCCAGTTCAGGTCAACAACGCCATCAGCTGAGCGGCTCAGCAGCTCCAGGAAGCGCTTGGTGGTCAGATTCAGTGATGTCTCATAGCGTGACTTCTCCCCCGGGGATTTCACACCTGGTGTGGGGGTGGGAAGGTTAGACAGGGTCCTCACCCACCCCCGCCCTCAGCAGATCTGCCATCTGTATCGGGGATGGGGATGGGGGCGGGGAGCACAAGGCTCCTCCCCCTTGTCACACCAAGCAGGGAGGCATACCTCTTCTGGCAGGGGAACTCCCCGCCCCCAGGGCCACTCCCGCTGCCTGCTGGGCCCCCAGAAGCCTGGCTCAGGCTCAGGCCTAGGCCTGACAAGCTAGACTTTAGTCTATAGGCCTGTATATCTGTCCACACCCCAATCTGGGCCTGTTCAGCCTGAGTTCATGGTACCTTTTCCCAGGTGGCGGCCTCTGCCCCAGACTGGCCCACTGCTCTCAGCCAGGTACTGATGGTCAGTTTCCAGGTCTAGCCTCCGCTTCACCTGCAGCAGGACAGTAGGAGTACGCCCAGTAACAAAGAGTGAGGCCACATAAAAAAAAAAGAGTGAGGGCACAAAGCCTCAGCAGAGCACCCTGCCTGTTCCTCTACTAGGTGCCCATGCAGGGGAGGGAGACAGATCTTGGGGACACAGCACAGAGGCGACACCTGTATCAGACTGGGCATTCCAACAGAAGGTAGGAGACCCAAGTTCAAGCCCTAGCTTTATCACCCAGGAGGCTGGTGGTTGTTTTAAAATGTATCTGAAAAATTGTTTTGGCTGTGGTAGGGATCAAAGGATCTTGCACACACTGAACACACATCCTACCACTGAACTGCGCCCCTTGCCCCTACACTGCCCCTCATTCCTATGTCTACAAATTTTTAATATTTCTTTCAAAAGATGAGAGCTAACTCTGCTTTTAATACAGGGCGGACCTGGCAAATTGTTTCTAAGGGACAGAATGTGGTAACTGCTGAGACCAGATCGCAAAGGCGCTGCAGCTTCCTCTTGGCTGTCTCTATTGGCTCACTCACTCTGCAGGAGTGGCTGCCAGTCAGACAGCTCAAGTAGCCCTAAGGATGGGCCCAGTGCAAGGAACCAATACTTACTCCCACAGTAATCATAATTACTCCTGATTTCTTTTTTTGACACTAGGAATTGAACACTGGGACATTATATCACTGAGTTATACCCCCAGCCCCTTTTTTTTTTGGTTTTTTGAGACAGATCTATGTAGTCCAGGCTGGCCTTAAACACTTCTGCCTCAGCCTCCTGAGGGCTACCCAGGGTCTCACCAAGTTTCCAAAACTGGCTTCAGATTTGCAATTCTCCTGCCCTGCCACCACAGCCAGCTAGTTGTAACTTCTGACTGTAGCTGGAGCCATCACTGTGGCTGAATCTCAGAAGAGACCCTCGAAGCTAAGTGTGGTGGCGCATACCTAAAATCCCAGCAGGAGGACAGCTGCAAGTGTGAAGCCAGCCTGGGCTACACAGTGAGTTCAAAAAACGAAGATGGGAAAGAAAAAAAGAGACCCCCAAACCAAAACCATGCAGTTAAGTGTCCCTTGAATTCTGGATCCACAGAAACTTTATAATAAATGTTTGTTATCTGAAGCCACTGAGTATACAGGTCTCTCGGGCTCGTCACTTCCTCTCAGGTTTTGACTAAGCTACTCATCTGTAACCTTGGCAGCAGCTGATTCCATTCTATGGACTAGCAGTATGGTAACAGCCCCACGTTACAGATAAGGCAGCTGAAGCCCAAGGTCATATAGCCACGAGTGGCAGAACCAGGATTCCTACCTAGGGCTGTCGGAGGAGGAACCCAACCCCTACCTCTGGCTTAGGTCAGACACTCAGGCATGGAGATTGTCCTGCGAGTCCCACAGACCACTCAAGTGCACCTGGACCAGAAAGAACCATATTGCTGCCCCCGCCACTGGACACAGGCTTTCTGAGTCAGACCCCATTAGCCCACCTGCCACTCTCCTTACATCCAGCTGCCACAAACCCATTACCCCTTCCCACTGGAGAATCAGCAGCCTCCACAACCCCTGCCCACTCCATCTACCCCCTCTGCACCAGTGGTGCCCTGCAAGTGTTGCCATGGCCTTGCCTGAGACCTTCCTCTGGCTCCCTGCTACCTTTACCCTCATCTACCCTGCTTCTCCACAAGAACTTCTAAGAAATCTGTGCCTCCAAGTCTGAGCCACTACCAGTCTCTCTTCCTGGATTGCCCTCGCCCACCTTTCTCCCTCCCTTCTATACAACAGCTGCCTCCCCCTCTGGACAGGAACCTTAGCAATTACTTCTATTTTTTTTGTGGTACTGAGGACTAGCTAGGGCCTCAAGCATGCTAGGCAAGCCCCCTGCCACGGAGCTACACCCCCAGCCCTTTGTATTCTTAGAGAATACAAGTTCACTCACTAAACTGCCCAGAGTGGCCCTGAGCTTGTAGTACTGTGCACCTCAGCCTCCTGAGCAGCTGGGATGATAGGCATGCGGAGACCGGAGATGTTATATGCCAGAGACCTTGCAGCTGTAAAAAACTAAGGATTGTCAACATAGCCTCAAAAACAATGAGACAAAAAACAGGGCAACAGATGTATATGATCCATTCTTGGATTACAAATCTCATGAACTGCTGGGGATAGTGGCGTATCCCTAACTGTAGGGATGTGCCACTATTTAAGAGGCTGAGGCAAGAAGATGGAAAATTTGAGGCCAGCACAGGTAACCTGGCAACGTAGCAAGATGCTGTTTCAGAAAAATAAAAATAAAAACCAAACAAGACAAAAGGCTGGGGATGTAGCGCCATGGAAAGGCCTTGAGGTCAAACCCCAGTATTGCAGAAAACAAACCAACAGCCTTAGGGAAATCAAAACAGGACATCTGTAATCAGCAATTACAGTAGGCAGAGGCAAGATTTAAAATTCAGTATGAGGGATATAGTGAGTTCAATCCCACCACATTGGAGGCTAAGGCAGGCGGACTGCCATAAGTTGGAGGTCAACCTGGGCTACATAATGAGTTCAAGGCCAGTCTGAACTACATAGCAAGAGGCTGTCTCAGAAACAAACAAAAATGACAGAAAGAAAATGGGTGGGCTGGGATTCTGCCCTCCACTTTCAAGGTTTTCTTCCCCCTCAACACTAGAGAAGCAAACCCAGGGCGTGCCAGGCAAGCACAGTACCACTGAGCTACACCCCCACCCAACATTCTAGGGCTTGTTTTTTACAGTCACATGTACTATATACACTCAAACCTTCAGGGATTTTCTGTTCTGTTTTGCTGTGCAGGGACCCTTGGCCTCCAGGATGCTGCAGGTGCCCTACCCCAGAGCTACACCTCCAAGCTTTACCTTCCTTTTAAGGGCCACAACAGTGTGGAGGTGGATAGGATGGGTCATAAGAAATGGCTGAAATAAATAAATAAATAAATAAATAAAAACCAAGAAGAAAAAAATCACCAGGCATGGTGGCACACGCCTGTAATCCCAGCACTCAGGAGGCTGAGGCAGAAGGATCACTGTGAGGTTGAAGACTGCCTGCACTACAAAGTGAGTTCAAGGCCAGCCTGAATGCATAGTGAAACCCTGTCTCAAAAGGGGAAGAAAAAAAATAAAATCAAAAAGAAATGGCTGAACTGCAGAGCCCTATAAATAGGAGGCACCTAAAATGCTCACATGGGCAGAAGCCAAGCCTGTAGCTCATTTCATGGACTGCCCCCAAAATGCCAGAGCGGAGTTGGTGGAACCCAAAACCTGGCCTTCAGCTCTAGGATGCTGCCAGTCTCACCCCTGCCCACACGGAAAATGCCTGCAGGTCCCTCAGCAGGGGCAGAGGATGCTTCCTTCCCTCTTCCAGCAGCACCTCACTGGCATGCACTAACTGCTGAATGGCCACCGAGGCTGCCCCTGCCACCACCTGGCAGGATGTGGGAAGCGGAGGGCATTTCTCTTTGTCCCAGTCCCTCCCTGGGCCTGAAGCTCTGCCTCCCTGAGGCCAGGCCTCATATGCTATTAGGTCTCTGCAGCCCAGGGGCTGATAAGTGCTGTGTCACACAGCTCAATGAGGATATACCTGCCCCAGTCCCAAGCCAGGACCCGCAGGGAGTACAGGAGACAAGCCAACTGACTGACCCCTGACACACACGCCCTGCCCCATTCACTAGCAGGAAGGGACCCAGGCACTGGTAGACTTTCTTCAACTACCATTAGCATCCCTAGGTCAATACTCGGGAAATCTGGCCGGGTCCCACCATTCAGCAACCAAATGACTAGCGAAGGTCTAACCATCTTTAGACCTCTGCTTCCCAATCTATACAAAGGGAAGTTGCTCACAGGGTTAAATGAGTTAATTAGGTAAAGTGCCTGGCACAGAGCCTGGCACAAAAACATTTTCCTGACAATGGTGGCTGCTATTGTTATTATTATTAGCATGTTGGGGACTCCGGAAGACAGGCAGCGCTGGGCACCCGGCCAATGGGCTGGGGGCCTTTCCAGGGCGCCCAGGGCCCAGCTGCCACCCACACCCCTGTCAGCAGTGAGGCAGCTTCTGCCCCAGTCCACGGCCCGCTCTGCCCCTCCCGCTCGTTTCAAGCCTGCTGCGGAGACCCCATCCTGCCTACCCAGCCTCCACTTCACCCACAGGCTGCACCAGTAAAACTGGTCCCCACACCCTGTCCTGCAGCCCACAGTTCCAAGCTCCAGGTCTCCAGTCCCCTCTCCCACTCTAATTCGGCAGCTGCTTCTGGGTCCCTGTCTGAACTGGGCTCCAACTTCTCCCAGCTCAGGGATGAGGAAGGTCTATTATCCGGGAATTTCTCCGGGACCTTTCTCCCTCTTGCCCCTGTGGGCCTCCTCCGGCTCCCACAGGCCCAGCCCGCCCAGCCCTTCCTCAGAGGCTGAGGGGTCTGCTTGCCTGATTAACGAGGTTCCATGGCAACCAGGGGCTGGGAGGGTGGCAGATGGAAGGACAGGCAGAGGGAGGGTGTCAGCAGCTGGCCCAGAGCCCCGCCCCTGCAGAGAAGGCCTTCCAGCTAGGAGGCCTCTCCCTAGCGGCCTGGAGGGCCAGGCCTGCACCTGGCAGCGCAGCGTCAAGGCAGGGAGGGTCTCCTCCATGGTTCCCCAACGGTCAAGCCCCCCTACCCCGTCCCCTCCAATTCCCCAAGAGCTATGTGCACGGCCCAGCCACAAGTTCCCATCCCAGCCGCACCACCTGCAGCTGCACGACCTGGGAAGGCCACTTCCCTCTCTGGGGCTCACTCAGTTCCCAGAATGAGTCAGATGGCAACAGTGACAACACCGACCTCCCAGCAGATCTGTGAGTTTAGCCAGCCTGAAGTCTGCCAAAAGCCTGGCCTGCGGTAAGCGCCAGCTGAATGCACGTGGGCCATTATTATCAGAGCCCAACGCTTCAGCGGCTGCAGCACGAAACTGAGGCCCCGAACACAGGAGCAAACAGCGACTGGCCCGAGGTCACCCTGCACCCGGGGCGGGGCTCCGAGGCCCAGCCCAGGTTCTGCACCGCCCAGGCCCTGCGTCTCAGCCCTTCCTCCCCCGCTCCCCGGCGGCCAGGCAGCGCGCCCTCCCGGTCTGCGCGGCGTGAGGTGGCGCCCTGGGCCCCTGGGGTCCGTACCGGCGGGCGGCCGAGAGCCGGGCGCGGCGCGCTGGGTGGGGGCCGGGGCGCCTGCGGCGTGGCGAAGAGCAGCAGGTCGGAGTCGCGGGGGCCGGCGGCGGGCGCGGCGGGCGCGGCGGGGGCCTGTGGAGCGCTGGCGTCCTGCGCCGCGGAGATGATGACGATTTGGGAAGAGTCGAGCAGCCGCAGCGCACCGGCCCCGAGCAGGGCCTCCAGCGCCGGCGCGCATGGGCCACCCGCGGGGGCCACAGCCATGGCGCTCACGGCCCGCGCGGCCCAGGTGGCAGGCGGCGGCGGCGGCGCGGGCCCATGGTGGCAGGCCCCGGCGAGGGCTCGATCCCGCTCCGCCCCGGGCCGCCGCTGCCTGCAAAGTCCGGGCCACTTTTACGCGCCAAATCCTTTTTGCCGCGAAAGAGCCACGAGCCGCCGAGCGCCGTCGCCATTGGTTGTTCCTGGTGTGACGGAGTGGGCGGTGGCAGCGCCCATTGGCTATAGCTCACGAGACCGGCGGTGGGGGGCGGGACCGGACGGCGGCGCTAGGCGGGGCGGCCAATCGCGGGGCGGGGCGCGCGCAGGCTTTGTCGGGGTGGTGCCCGGAGCGCCCACTGGACCCCTCTCAAGCCCTGGCGGGCGGAGCTGGAGGCAAAGGGTCCCCGACGCCATCCCCGCTCCAACACTTTCCGTCCTGTGAAGACTTAGGATCGCCTTAGGATTCGGTTCTGCACATCTCACCGACAGCAGACCTCAGCTGAGCCCCCAAACCGTCAGCCAGTAGCGCACAGAGCTCCAGAAACTTCCCCCGACCCCGCCTGGATGCCCAGGCGCACTCCAAAACCGTGGTCCCATCAGCCACAACTCTGTGCTCAACCTGACCCATTTACGCCCCCTCACTTTCCAGTCCTGCACCTTGTGTTGTACCCCGCCGGGGTGCCAGAAAATAGGGCTGGATGGCGGTTCGCGGAGCCCGGGCGTTCCTAGAAGCCCTGTTTTAGCGGAGCCCCATCTGTAGCCGGCACACGCCCAGCGTCTGCTTGAACTCGTCTCCAGCTTTCACGGTGCTGAGCCCTTTCTGTGACTCAGTGCACCGTGGCCACGGGCGCTCGCAGTGTAGTGAAGGGGAGGCGGGGAGAGGTAAAAGGTGTGCACCGCATGATGGCGCGTTTCGAGCGTTAAAGTAACCCCAAGTCAGCCCTCACCCGGGGAGGAGGGGAGCGTGCAGGCCTGGAAAGGTATTTAAACCGGAGGCCTACGACATCATCAGCCATCTGACCAATGCTTGCTGTCCTCTGTTAGAGGCTGGGGCAGAAGTCTGAAGCACTTGGGCCTGGGATTTAGCTCAGTGGCGTAGCGCCTGCCTTGCAAGCATGAAGTCCTGAGTTCAATTTGCGGTTAAAAAAAAAAAAGAAGACTTAATAAGGCCTATAAACTTGCCTGCCCCCTGGTGGGGGCGGCCCGCCTGAATAAAGTAGTTAGGACGAAAACAAAAATGAAATCCCTAGTCCCGGTGTAAACATCACACGTCACTTCCTCCAGGGAGCCCTCCAGGGCTGGCCGGTCAGTCACTTCTTTCATTGCCCAAAGCTACCTGTCACAGTCCTTTTCTTTTTTTTTTGACAGAGTCTCACTATGCAGTTCAGGCTTGAACTCACTATGTAGACCAAGCTGGCCTCAAACTGGTGGCAATCCTCCTGCCTCAGCCTCTGGAGCGCTGGGATTGCAGCCATGCACCACCATTCCTGGAAAGTCACAATACGTTCTTCCCTATGCATCTAGGAGTTCTGGGAAAGCCTCCTTCCAACACCTGGCCCAGGCAAGTTGCTGAGGAAGATCAGGAGTTAAATACATATCCACACCAGAGGTGACCTGGGATGCAAAATGGAGGCCAGCGTTCTCCAAAGTCCTTAGCCCAGTCTCAGAATCAATTGCTTGTTAATTTGGGGACCGTTCCGGGCCTGCCAAGTTAGAATTTCTAGATGCCCAGGAATCCCCATTTATGCTGAAGATTGACATTTTTGGCAGTTTTGCATGAAATTCATATATAGAAAAATTCAAGGAAGAAGAATTCGAAAAGAAAACACTTCATTCCAAAAATGAATCACTGGGCAATGATGGGCCCACGAGCACCCCATAAGGAGGTTTTTATGTGCGTTCATCTTTGAGAACAGATTGGCCTGTGTGCACAACCACACTGTGGAGCGCAGCCTCCAATTACAGCTTCTGAAGGTACTTCTGAGCCTGTTCTCTTGTCATGGGGATACTTACTTACGGCCTTTCCAGAGCTGCTGCAAGGGGCGGGGCATGGAGGCGCACATCCGTAATCCCAGCGCTCTGGGCGGGTGAGGGGGGGACGGGAGTATCAAATCTCACCTGGAGATTTTTTATCAGATTTATTGGTGCATTTTAGGTGTACGGAACGATCACATTCATCATAGGGGACTGGTAGCTGTACACGGTGTAACTTGTTTATTCCTGTCGCCCCAGCCTCCCACCCCTCCTCCCCTCCCCATTTAGAAAAGATTTGTTTCCATGTTTCCCTTCTTTCTCATTTTTTCCTTTTCTGCTTTCCTTTCCCCCTCCCCTCTACCTTGTTCCCCTCCCCATTTGAATATTTTCTTATTTTACAATACTATTATACATTTTTCACCTGGGAATTTTAGAGAGACTGTCGTAAAATAAAGTCAGGTATGTAGTTCAGTGCAAAGGTCCTGGGCTTAATCCCCAGGGAAAAAATACAATTTAAGAGAGTTGTCATAAAGATAAACATAAAGTTTGAGGGTTTGAAATGTCCTGCAGACTCTGGGGTGGTTCTGGAAGGTGGCAGGAGTTTCTTTCCCCATGGGAGGAGCAGTTTGGGGAATTGCTCGCTGCAAACCCTATAGTGTGTCAGAACTGCAAAGGACACTGCAGGTCACACGAGCCTTGTGCTGTACAGATGGGGAAACGAAGCCCACTCAGGGGAGGTGGCTGTGAGGCCAGTGACAGAACTGGCCCCGGCCTGGTTCCCCCGTTCTGGAGCCTCTGCACTCTCCCAGGAGAGAAGCATAGGGGCTGACAGGGCGAGAGAGCACACAGGTTCCCATTCCAGACGGAGAGTTTCCTTTCCCCCTGTCTTTCCTAAAGGATCCCCAGTAACAACATTCACTTTTGCAGAGTTTTTTCCTACCTTATAGTCAGTCAACAAACAGCATTTCAGGGTCACTGAAGAGGGGAAAGGTACTATTATAATGGCCCCATTTTATGATAGTAAAGCTGAGGCCCAAGGAGACATACTTACGTAGTAAATAAAAAGGCTATTATTCAGCCTTGGGAGGCCTAGGCCAGGGGTCTTTCAAAGTCCTGCCCTCCCCAAAGTATTCAAGTATGTAGCTCAGGTAGAAGCAAGCACCCTCCTTCCCTCATGTCCTGCTGCAGGAGAGAGGAGTAAAGACCAGAATTTCCAGCATGAAAATAAGGGCTTTCTGGATCTATTAATACCTAGTGGAAAGCAGAAGAGCCTGGAGGCTGGGGCCCCTTGGCCCCGGGCCTGGAAGATCCTGATAAGACTGTCTCCAAGTCGGCAGTCCTCCTCAGCTGATAGGGCTTCCAAAGCATCCACATCCCCAGGCAGCCCCTTCCAGGGATGGTTTTCTTTCAAGCCCACAATCCTGCAAGTCGAGCTGGTTTATCCACATGGTACAGGAAAGAGGAGGCTCAGAAGGGCGGCCACAGCTCAGGGTCACACAGCAGAGTTGAGAGGGTAACTTAGCTTGTTCCATTGCGAACTCTGAGGTCTGGGATCCACAGTCACCACCCCGATTACCCCAAGAGCCAGGCTCAGGGCTGCTGAGAGCATAACGGGTGGCTCCCTATGGCCCTTTGGGGTGGCAGCTTAGTGCGTGGGGAGAGTCCATCCCCACCTCTGCTTCAGGGGTTTGGGGTGCAAGCCCGGCTGCCCGGACCCAGTGGCCCCTCACTCTTTGTGAGATGCAGAATGGTCCAGAAGTGACAGGATGGACCTCCGCACCAGGTGGAGATAAACAGGAACCTGAGCTTCATTTCCTCCGAGACATTCGACCCACAGGTGTCTACTGAGCACCTGGGTGCCAGACGTCCCCCAGGCACCGGAGACAGTGTGAGCAAAGCAGATCTTTCTCATGGGCGAGCAAAGAATTTTTTTATATGGAGCTACACAATGTGTTCATTAAGAAGCTTGACGAGCAGCATACATAATGCAAAGCTGTTTACACACAGCACCTCCCCTAAACATACATTCTGAACTCCAAAAAAGGCTTAGATATGAATGTCCCGCCGTTACATGGGATGCATAATTGGGCAAAATGGTTCCACAGTGACTTAACTTTATTAAGGAGCACAGAGGCGTCCATTGTTGAGTCCGTCGGAGGCAAGTGGGGAGTTCTGCATCTGCAACTCCTCATTCTTCTTCAACGGCCTTGCGACAGTTTACTGTCCCTGGAGATGTCCTGTCACCATGCCAGTCTGGCAGGGCCTAGATGGGTGCAGAAGCAAGCGGCACCAGCAGTCCCATGCTGCACCTTCCTGGCTGCCTGGCCCGGGCCTAGCGCTGCCTCTGGAGGAGCTTTGCTGGCCCAGTCCCTAGGACAAGGCCTAACGGTTCTCTCAGGACAGTGTCAGGGTAACACAAGGAAACAAGACAAGCACAGTTTGCAGACTGGTCCACAAGAGTAGCTTAATTTGTATATGGAGGTTTTTTTTTCAATTATGAATTACTTTTATGATTTTAAAATTAGAAAATGCTGAGAGATTCCTCAAAAATCTAGGATCGGAGGTCCCATTTGACCCAGCTATTCCTCTGCTGGTTATCTTCCCAGAAGAATTAAAAACATCATACCAGCGATATATGTGCACCCATATATACAGCAGCACAGTTTGTAATAGCTAGATCTTGGAAACAACCCAAATGCCCACCAACAGAAGAATGGATAAAAAAGATGTGGTCTTTTTATACCATGGAGTACTACTCAGTCATAAGGAAGAATAAACTGGAGACTTTTATAGGTAAATGGATGCAACCCGAGACCATGCTCATAAGTGAAATAAACCAAATGCACATGTGTAAACATCGTATTGTCTCCCTAGTGTGAGAAGCTGAAAGAGTAAATAAGATTCAGAATGTACAATTACAATAGCTATTGTAAAATGGGAAGAAACTGCAAAAGGGAAGAGAAACTGGGATGAGGGAAAGGAGAAAAAAAGGAAGGGAAAAGCAAATATATATATATATATATATATATATATATATATATATATATAAAAGATAGTTAAGACAGTTACATTACTAATTTCTCTTAGTTCATTGAAAAGAAAGGCTTGTGCTAATATTGTTTGGACAAAAAAAAGTTCAGGCTGGCCTTGAGCTCACTTTGTAGCCCAGGCTGGTCTTGAACTTACAACAGTCCTCCTGCCTCAGCCTCCTGAGTGCTGGGATTATTGTTAGATATATTTTTATTGTCTTTCTTTCCTTCCTTTCTTTCTTTCTTTCTTTCTTTCTTTCTTTCTTTCTTTCTTTCTTTCTTTCTTTCTTTCTTTCGTACTGGGAATCAAACTCAGGACCTTCTGCTTACCAGGCAGGTGCTTGTGCCACTGAGCTATCTCTCCTGCCTGTTTGGACAATTAAATGCTGATATCTTACACTCTGAGTAATTTAAAGATAAGAATATGTAATATATTAACTATTATTACCCTCCTATTATCTTGTTTTGAAATTTTGTTTTATATTTTCTCTTTAAAATAAGTAAAAAAAAATGCTGGCTGGGTGTGGTGGCTCATGCCTATAAATCCCAGCACGCAGAAGGTCAAGGCAGGAGGATTGCCAGGAGTTTGAGGCCAGCCTGGGCTACATAGGTTGATCCTGAACTACACAGGGAGACTCTGTCTCAAAAAAATAAAATTGGGAAATGCTATACAAAAATTCAAATATCTGGTCCGCGCGCGCATGCGTGTGTTTGTGTTACTAGGGATCAAACCCTATCACCGAGCTACACCCCAGCCCTTCTTCATTCTTTATTTTGAGACAGGGTCCCACTAAATTGCCCAGACTGGTTTACCCTTGTTACCCTCCTGCCTCAGCTCCCCAAGTAGCTGGGTTACAGTTGTGCACCACCATACCTGCCTCTGGTTTTCCTTTGAAACAGTACTAGTTGGCAACACTGGCCCGCCCAGCAGGGTGCTAGGAAATGACTGTGCCCACGTGGCCAGGCCTTCACCCTCCAGGCCACTGTGCTCCCTCCTGGCCTGGCCTGCCTCCCTCTGCGCCCACACTTGCCCCGCCATGCTGGGCATCCGAGCCTGCAGCTCTTCACACACACAGACACACACACACACACACACAGACACACACACACACACACACACACACACACACACAGTGCCTGGTGCAGATGGAGCCCCAGTATATGTTAGCTACTATTAGTCACCTTATTACCGGCATTATTGTCACTGGGGGGCCAACTGGCTCCGGCATAGCTTCTGTCCTGCAAGTAACTAAAGATAAGACCTGGGAGAGGAGGGAACGTGAGCATTTAGGGTGAGACAGGAGACAGGCTTGGGGCTAGCCAACAGCCTGGCTGTGTGGCCTTGGCCATGGCCACCAGTGAGCCCATATGTTCAGGGGAGGTTGGGTCCAAGGGGCCAAGGCCCAACGAGGGTGCTAATTACATCCCCAGTGCATGCTGTGGTGACCTTTCTTCTCGGGGCTGGCCCAGCGCAGCTTCTCTCCATGGGGAGGTAAAACCAGGGATGGCAGCTATGCCTTCCCTAATCAGGACCACGGACCCCAGACCACAGAGAAGGTGTCGGTGACCTAGAGACAAGGGGCTTTGTGGTTGTTTCTTTTTCATCTGTAAAATGTAGATAATGAAGATCATAACAGACTTGACCTGCATGGGCCGCTGGCCCAGCACGTGAGTTACTGGAATGATTAGGACAGCACCTGCAACACGGAGGTCCTCAGTAAGTGCCAGCTGTTAGTAAGAATATAAATGAACATCGGAGACTGGAGGCAGCTTAGCAATATACAGAAGAAAAGAAAATCTTTGCACTGAGCTACATGATCTTTTTAATTTTTTATTTTGAGATAGGACATAAATTGCCCAGTCTGGCCTTGAACTTCTCATCTCCCCACCTCAGCCTCCTAAGAGCAGGAGGACACGCAGTGCTACCACATCCAGGTGAAAATCCATTTTAGCCAGGCATGGTGGTACACACCTGCAATCTAGCACTTGAGAAACTAAGGCAGGAGGATTGTGAGTTCAAGACCAGCCTGGGCTACAAAGTGAGCTCAAGGCCAGCCTGAACTGCATAGCAAGATTGTCTCAAAAAAAAAACAGAAACATTTAGTCTGGATGCAGAATAGATGTTTTCTTGAGGCAACTCTTGCCTCTCAAATGCTCTAGGGGCGCACACAAGGCACAGGGACAAGGAGAAGAAAATGTCTGAAGGGCAGCGAAGTGTGTATCTGAGGCATCCAATGACCCTGAGACTTTTTCATATTTTAACATCTTTAAAATTGAGGTGCAACCTCCCCATCAAAGGAATGCACATTTTTAGTTAGTAGCTCTTTTCTTTCTCAGGAGCTCAAAATGATGGCAAGTTTTGGCTCTGATGCTATTTTAGAAGTGATGAGCTTGCACAGAAAGTGCTGGGCAGAGCTGGGGTGTAGCTCGGCTGGGAAAGCATGTGCTTAGCATACGGGAAGCCCTAGGTTCAATCTCCACAGCCCTGCAAGGAAAGAAAAGAAGAAAGAAGTGGGTAGGAAAGTGCTGGTTACAGCGCGGCCACATCACAAACCCTCAGGTTACGTAGTGCTGTGCAGCGTCGCACATTCAAGGCCGCACAGCGGAGCTGTCCATCAGCTTTTCCTTCTCTCCTTTTCTCGCCGACACCTGCTGACCTGCATTTGGTCCTTGGGTTGACAGGCTCATGGCAAAGCAGTTGGGGAGGGTGGTGGGGAGGGCTCAGGAGGAGAAGAGAAAGACTTTCATAATATATTAAGATATTCAGGGAGGAGGAGCCAGAGGTCCCCCCCCCCCCCCCCGCTTTTTCCAAACAAGGAAAACCCCTGCTGGAAGCCAGGGTTATATATATGCCGAACAGGCCAGGAAACGCAGCAGGCCTCCTGGAGCTGGCAATGAACCGAGATGGCGCATTGTGTCCAGGCCACTGGCTGGCTGAGGGGGCATTGTTAGGGCCTGGCCCTGTCTGGGAAGAGGGGGCGGAGGGGGCAGGGGGAGTGTGTTCCCATGGCTCCCTGGGGAGTAATGACAATCAGGGCCAGCTGGGAAGCCTGGCATGCTCGGCCCAGTGGGTAGGCAGCTGGCCCCAGAGGGGCTAAGGAGGGCAGCAGGGGACTGAGGAGGGGGGTACAAGGTCAAGGCCTGGGTCTTAGTGGGCCTCAGGAGAGACATGGGAGGTCATTCATTATACCCCTCTCCCTCCCCTTACCCCCTCCTCCAAAGTCCTGTGTCACCATGCCTCTCGCCAAAGTGTACCCCGGATCTGCCCACTGTCTTCTGCCTCTGCTATCTCCCGACTCCTGCCCAGGCCTCTGTGGCCTCTCACCTGGATGACCACATGGATTCACGTTGCTGGCCTGGACCCAGCAGCTGAAAGGACCTTCCCCAAATGGCAGGACATCACTCCCCTGCTGGAGCCTGCCCGTTAGGCTTGGAAGAAAGCCCAAGGCCCTTGCCCTTGCCCTGACTGCCAGCCAGGCTGCTCCCTTCAGGGCCTCGAGGGCTGTCAGCTGTTCGCTAGCCGTGGCCTGTGCTCTTTCTGGGTCCCTGGCCTGGCCACCCTTCTGCCGCAGATTTGCACAGCTCCCTGATTCAGGGCTCACAGGAAGCCTTAGCTCCTCACAGGAGTCCCCGCCAGGTCACCCTCTCACACTGCCCTGTATTAGTTATTTCACGGCACCTTCCACTCTCCTAGGACTTTTTGCTGTAGTGCTGGGCATTGAACCCAGGGCCTCATCCATCCCCGCAAATGCTCCTCCACTGAGCCCCAGCCCCATCCCCAGCCCCAGCCCCAGCCCCAGCAGTCTACAGATTCACTGGCCGCTTCCCTCCCTGAACTGTAAGCCCCAGGTGGGCAGGAAGTGGCTTCTTTCATTGCTGAATCCTGCTCTCTAGTATCCTGTGCCACTTAATAAGGACTCAGCCACTGCAAACTGTTAGGTTTTTTATTCCTCTTCTTATGGCTTAGATAGACAATGACAGCTGTTATGTCCAGTTGTGGTTGACTGGGGAACCATGATCCCGAAGTTCACAAACTCAGGAGGAAAACTACATTTTTATTTTCACACTAGCCTTTGTCTTTTTTTTTTTTTTTTTAGACAGGGTCTTGCTATGTAGTCTGGAACACAGGCTGGCCTGGAACTCATAGCAATCCTCCTGCCTCAGCCTCCTGAGTGCTGGGATTACAGGGGTGTGCCACCACCCACTGCATTAGCCGTTATAGTATTGTATTTTCTTCAACTTTGAATTTAAGAGACAGACTCAGAGGACTATTAGGAGTGCCTGAGTTATTATAATCACTAGAAATCACAGCTGGTTCCATATGGGTCAGAGCCACTGCAGGGATTTTCAGGTAGTGTTTATACTTATCATACCTTGGAAACCATGACAGTTTGAGATCTGCTCCAGGTCATTTTATTTAATGTTTTCTTTTGAAGAACATATATTCCTTTTTGTTATTTTTAAATTAGGTTTTTTGAGACAGGGTCTCACTATATAGTTAAGACTGGCCTTAAACTCCCTATGGAGCCCAGGCTGGCCTTGAACTCACAGCAGTCCTCCTACCTCAGCCTCCTGAGCACTTGGATTACTGGCATGCATCACATACCTGGTTTTTAAAAAAGAGAACATATACTATATTCCTAAATCATAAATAGAAGAAAATATTTTGGGGTGGGGGTGTAACTCAGGGGTAGGCACTTGCCTAGAATGTTTGAGGCCCTAGCACCACACACTCACACAATCTGTTTTGGTAACTATTTCAATACTCATTATAATAGATTTCCTTTGTAATCCTATGTATTTTCACTGAATGCACTTTGGAAACAGCACACTGAAAACAGGTGATAGTCTCCAGATGCCAGAGGGGCTCATCACACACATAAGCAAAGCCACTGAAAGAAGAATCTCAAGCTGGGCATGTACTCTCAGTATTTAGGAGGCTGAGGCAAGAGGACTGCCTGGAATTTGAGGCTAGTATGGACTGCACAATGACTTAAAGGCCAGCCTGAACTACGTAGTGAGATAAAAAGTCAGTCAGGTATAGCGGCACACACCTGTAATTGCAGCACGCAGGAGGCTGATGCAGGAGGATCGCCGCAAGTTCAAGGCCAGCCCAGAATACACAGTGAGTCCAGGTCAGCCTGAACTGCATAGCAAGACCCTGTGTCAAAAAAAAAATTGAAAGAGCTGAGGTAGCTTGGCAGTTCCTCCAGGAAAGGCCAGAGAGAGGAGCCCAGAAGAGCAGTGAGAATGAGGTTTCCAGCCAGCCCCAGACCTGAGTTTCAAGTCCACCCGCCCTCTGTCTTGTTTTTGAACTCAGGACCCCCACAGCAGCTTGTAGCCAGAGCCTGGTACCGAACGCAGCGAGCCCTCAGACCCGAGCTCAGCACTCAGCGCTCCAGTGTGCTCCCCCTGGGCCCTAAGCTTAAAACCCTCTCAGAAACGCCCTTCCAGGCTAAAGTAGGACATTCTCTCCCTGGGAGTCTGCGACAAGGGAAGAATAACTTTTCTTTTTATAAATACCCGCTCATTTGTCAAAGAGAGTGACCATCTGAAGCCACAGCTTGTGGTGCCTGAGGAGGACGCCTGTCTCAGGGCCTCATTCTCACAAGCCCGGCTTGTGCTCACTAGCGGTGTGCGGGGCGCTGTCCCCGAGAGCGGCCCCTCAGCGCAGCCGGCGAGTGGGAGCCCAGCGAAGAACGTCAGGCTCGGTGGTGTCTTGGAGTCTCAGCCCGGGACTCACTGCCTCTCCTGTGGGCTTCCTTAACAATTTCTAATTTGGGAGCAGAGCAGAATACCTGCATGAACTGCCTCTTTGTCCTTCCCGCAGTCCCTCAGGGCCTGGGCCCCGGCACAGGGAGTCACAGGCCACAGGGAGGACTTTCCCGGCCACTCGGGGGTGGGATTGAGCATAGAGACCACATTGGGCTGAGAGATGCACTTTTATTTGGATTATTCATCAAAGAGAAGCCAAACACAGGATAAGGAGGAAATGCTAAAGAGCAGAGATGCTGCTGCTAGGTCCAAGTTTTCTTAGGAGATGAAGAGATGGCTGTGCAGGTCGGGGGGAGATTAGGGTGGAGTTTAGGTGCAGGAGGAAACCTGATTTTCTCTTACATGCCCTTTCATACCATTTGAGTTCTGGACTAAGTATATGTATTACTGATGTAAATGATTTTTCACAGCCATGCATGTTAAAAGACAATATGAATGTAGCAGGTGTCTAATAAATAAAGGTTAGGTTTAAACCACTATGCCGTTTCTGGAACCGGCATTCAGAGACTGGAGTGGCTATGGTGTGCCGAGGGACTGTTGATGATCCCTGCTCTACAGATCGTAGCAAATGGAGGCTCAGCTAGGAAGGAGGCGGGGCCTCTTCCCTGGGGCTGCTGGAAGCCAGAGCCCTGCTCTGTGGCAGGGACCACCCCGCCTTCCTCCCTGGTGCGTGCAGTTGGAGGCACCAGCTGCTCTGGCAGGATTCAGAGAGATGCCATCTGCGAGGGAAACCTATTCTTAGAGAGCAGAGACAGTCGGCAGTAGAGCCAGCCAAGCCTAGCAGCAGTGGAGGGCCTTTGGGAAGGCAGGCGGCCAAGATTTACCGTCGGCTGCGGGGTCGGACAGGCTAAGAGCAGCGTGTGCCCAGTTCCCAAGAGCACGCTTCCTCGTGCATTCACGGGCAATGCCACAAATAATAGCAACAATTATTGACTTCTCGCGGTATGCGCTGTGCTGTTTAACCTCCAGCCCCGTGAGGTACGCACTGTTACAACACCTGTTTCACAAGTGAGTAAGCAGAGGCACAAAACAGGTAAGTCACCTGTTTAAGGAAACAGGGGCCAGGTCTTGAGCCCCAGCACTCGGGTTGGTCAGCCCATGTCCCTGACTACCACATGACTCAGCCTCTCCTCCTGCCGAAGCAGAGATGATTCTAGTTTTGATTCCCTCACAGCAGATGCGAAAAGCAGGATTTCAGTGCAAGTGGTTTGTGTGGTTAGTGGTCCCAGGAGGTACTGGAGGGCAGCGAGGCAGGGAGAGCAGGGAGGGAGCGTTCTCAGCCAGTCCCCACTGTGGGCAGGAGCTCAGTCTCGCTGAGCAGACAGAGCACCTTGGGGTTATGCGTGGCACTGATCGGTCCTTGGCTGAGGACTGCTGAGTTAATCCCCCAGCACCTTAGATCTGCTGCAGGGTGGCACCAGGGGCAAGCGGAGTCCTTAGGCAGGAAAACAAAGGGAATGGCCACCAGAGAAGTTGCCAGGGCGCACAGAGGCCGGGTACATTACAGGGGTGGTGGGCAGGCTCTTCCCTCCGTGCAACCTCCAGAGTTACGAGTAAAAGGATCTCCGAAGTCACCTGCTCCAAGTTTGTAGTAAACTGTTGTGACTGAGAGCACTGCTAAGTCAGACACAATCCCACCCCAACCACCCACAGCTCCAGGGACGCTGGCCACGCGGAAAGCAATGGTCGCCCCATCTCGTTCCTCAGGCCAGACACATCTGGGCGCAGCTGGCCCAGGTGAAGCCTCTTGGGACCCACTTCAGGCCCTCTGGGGCAGAATGTGCATTTTAATAAGCCCTTCAGTGACTCCTGTGCACACTTCTACTACTAACTTCTCAGATAGAAATAGATGGGGTGATTTATATACATGTCCTGAGTTGCCCAGACTGGTCTCAAATTTGTGCTCCTCCTGTCTTAGCCTCCAGTCGAGATTACAAGCATGTACCACTGCTGCCGGTTGCTAGGGATATATATATAAAATTAATTAATTTGTGGGGAGGTACTAGGGATCAAAGCTAGGGATGCTCTACCCTTGAGTTACATTCCCCAGTCTCCCCAATTGTTTAGAAACAAATTTATTTTGAAACAGCATTTCGCTAAAGGGCACAAGTGGGACTTGACCTTCCAAGCCTCCTGCCTCAGCCTCCCCGGGCCACGTTTATTAACAGAAGTATTCCTCCTAGACTGAAGCTCGGCTTGGTAGCCCATGGACCAATGATCTGTCCACCATGGTGGCTCCAGAACACCTGACTGCTGCACTGGCCGCCAGCCCCCTGCGTCCTGTCACCCCTGCCTGCACTGTGCCCTGGCATTTCCCTTCTTCCCTGCACACTTTGGCCTTTGCCTCCCTCTCCAGGTTGGAGCCAGAGCCGGTAAGGAGCTTACATTTGCACAACAGGGGTTGGGTTTTAAAATTTAAAACAAGGCACTGAAAAAAACATGAGCTTTGAAGTAAGACAGCTGGGTTCAAATACTGGTTTGGGTTCAAACACTTCCCTTCTCTCACCCTCACCCTCAGTTTCTGCGCCTTTAAATTGAGAATAAAAAGAAAACAGGCATTGACACACACTCTTGTACAGACATTGTACAGATTCAAAACAGTCTGTGAGAGCACCCAGGAGGAAGTAGGTCCTCACTGAATTGGAGTAATTGGTAGTAGTGGCAGTAACTGTAGGTGTTAAGAGTCCAATGTGGACACCAGTTACTATGAGTACCCTCATTTTATGAGAAACTGAGGCTCTGAGGGGTCAGGACCTTCTCCAAGGTTATGCCCGGACAGAATAGGGCTGCAAACTCACGTCCTCCAGCTCTGGGTCCACCCAGTCCACTAGAACCTCCTAGAGGCATAGAAATATACCTATGTTGTCCAGTACAATAGTCCACTAGTCACATGTGGCTACTGGGCCCTGGACACAAGGCTGGTTCTAATCACGGTATGTTGGAAGTGTAAATTATGCATCCAATTTTGAAGACTTAGTATTAAAAAAATGAATGTAAGTCATTAATTTTCTATGTTAATCATACTTTAAATAACAGTATTTTCAAAATATTAGGTTAAAAATATGTAATTAAGATTAATCTCATTTGTTTCTACTTTTTTCTTCCAGTGCTGGGAACGGAACCCAGAGTCTAGCACACGGTAAGCAAGCACTCTATCACCGAGCTAGACAGCCCCAGCCCTAGAAAAATTTTAATTAGACATACGGCTCACACTGTGTTTCTTTTAGACAGTGAGGTTCTAGAACCTCTTCAATACAACATACAAGACAAGCAACTTAATTTTCTTAAGCTTTTGCAGCCTACAGCCCACCAGCAAAGAGCCCTGTATTACCTAAGGACAGCAGAAGACCCAGTGCTCCCACCGGAAAGAGACCCTCCTCCAAGGAATTCCTTGAGCTCCAGGACCCCAGGCCCAGAGAGGGTGCGACTTGCCCCAGTCTCACCCGAGTTAGCAGCACAGCTGGATCCAAGGCCAAGACTCATTAGGTGGATTCCGTCACATTTTGTACCATTCAAAAGTACCTACTGAGAACAGCAGTGCTTTTACCTCGGCAGCTGGAACCCTGGGCTGACTCGAGCTGGAGTGTGAGGCCCACAACTTGGAGAAGGCAGGGTCCCCTGGGAGGGTTTGCGCCGGGAGCCAGACTTCCAGCCGCAGCTGGGCACTGCCTGGAGCCAGTCGGGGGAGGCGTCCCCAGAGGCACCTCAGGCTGTGTTATTTGGAAGAGTGGCTCTTGTTGTAGAGCACGAAGTCCGAGAGGTCATGCCACACATTGCTGTCCTCATAGAGGTAGGTCATGGAGGACTGCAGCGAGGGCTGCAGCGTGTGCCGGTGGTACTCAAAGAGCCACAGCACAATTCCCCAGATCAGCCCGGTGTGCAGAGGGAATGGGTCCCGCCGGGGCTCAGGGATGTAGCCGTTCTCCACGCCCAGGCGGCACAGGGCAAACAGGACGCGTGACATCAGGTACATGTTGATCTGCAGGAAGGAATGACAGAGGTTACGCGCCCTCTGCCTTCCTACACCCGGGGCCTTTACTCTGCACTTGTTGGGTGTTTTCTTTTTCTTTTCTTGAGTCAGGGTCTTTCTGTATAGGTCAGGCTGGCTTTGAACTCACTATGTTTCAAGTTTGAGGCCAGCCTAGGCTACCAAGTGAGCTCAAGGCCAGCCTGAACTGCATAGCAAGACCCTGTCTCAAAAAAAAAAAGATAAAATTATTCCTCTGAAAGCCCATGTGAAAATAATGAAAACAAAAGCTACAGGTAAGGAGAAGATATTTACAAATGTATTTCTGACAAAGCATTGGTATCTGGAATATTGTTCTTAAAACTCAATAATAGGGCTGGATGTGGTGGCACATGCCTATAATCCCAGCACTCAGGAGGATCACTGCAAGTTCCAGGCCAGCCGGGCTACACAGTGAAACCTTGTCTCAAACAAAAAGGGCTAAGCCGGGCATGGTGGCGCACGCCTGTAATCCCAGCACCCGGGAGGCAGGCTGAGGCAGGAGGATTGTTGTGAGTTCGAGACCATCCTGGGCTACAAAGTGAGCTCAAGGACAGCCTGAACTGCACAGAGAGACCGTATCTCAAAGAGACCAAAAAAAAAAAAAAAAGGGCTGGGGATATAGCTCAGTGGCACAGTGCCTGCCTGGTAAATGCGAGGTCCTGAGTTTGAGTCCTGATACCCCCCCAAATCTCAATAGTAAAAACAAAAAACCAGTCTAACTACAAAATGGGCAAAATATATAAACATTTCACTAAAATGGCAATGCAGATGGGAGATAGACGCAGTGAAAGATGTCTAACATCATCAGGGAAATAGAGAGTAAAACTACGACCACATACACCCATCAAAACTACTAGAGTAACAAATGTGATTAACCAAACACTCAAACACTGGCTAGTGGGGAGAGAAACGAGATCACCCAGACATTCCCAAAGGGAATGCAAAAATGGTAGAGTCACTTGAGAAACAGTTTGGCAGGGTTTTCTTTTTTTAAAATTCTTTTGGCAATTTCTCTTAAAACCAAATGTGCATGTAACATGCAGTCCAGCAATTGCATATTGGGCATTTATCCCAGAGAAATGAAAATTGCTGTTCACATAAAGGCCTGTATGAGAGCATTCTATGGTGCATGTCTGTAATCCCAGCACTCAGGAGGCTGAGGATTGCCTGGACTTTGAGGCTATAGTGAGACCCTGTCTCAGAAAAAACCCAGAATGTTCTAAAGCTAGGTGTGGTGATGCATGGCTATCTCAACACTTGAAAGTTCAAGCTCAGTTTGGGCAGCTTAGTAAAACCCTGTCACAAAATAAGAAAAGAAGGGCTGTGGATATAGCTTGGTATGAAGGCTTTGAGTTCAATCCATAGTATAAAAAAAAAAGAAAGAAAGAAATGAAAAAAGAAAAACATCTAAGCAGCTATATTTGTAATACCCTAAAGCTGGAAACAACCCAGCCACCCTTCAACAAACCACAGTACATCTATAACATGAACTACTACTCAGCAATACAAATCAGTAAACTGTTGATACATAAGACAATCTGAAGCCAGGGGTGGTGGCGGGCCTATAATGCCAGCACTTGGGAGGCTGAAGCAGGAGGATCACTGTGAGTTTGAGAGCAGCCTGGGCTACACAGTGAGTTCAAGGCCAGCCTGAACTGCATAGTGAGCCCCTGTCTCAAGAAGACAACACCCCCCCAAAAACAACAACAACAAAAAAAGACAACTTGAGTAAGTCTCCAGGAAATTATGCTGAGCAAAACCAGCCACTCTCCAAAGATTATGTACCATATTCTTCCACTTAAATAACTTTTTTAAAGGAAAAAAATTTAGAAATAGAATAAATAGAGTAGTTGTTAGGGATCAGGGGAGGGTAGTAATGGAGAAACGTGAGTATGACCAGAACTCTGGGTTTGGAATCTTTCAGACCAATGAAATTTCTAATAAAAAACTAGAGTGGGGAGACTTACTTTCTGATTTATTTTTGTCTCTCTGTCTTGTCTCAAAACCCTGGCTCTGTCCCTGTCCACTGGGGATTAAACCAGGGCCTTGCACAGGGTAGGCAAATGTCCTACCACCGAGCTACAACCCTACTGTAGCACAGGCAGAATTTCTCAAAATATGAAATGCTCATCACCTGAGATGTCACAGTTCTGTGTCCAGGAATTTATCTTACACACGTGTTCAAGAAAACGTCTGAACAAACCTGTAGACTGCAGTCTGTGTGTGACAGTGAAGTCTAGAAACCTCCTAAAGGTCCGTCCAGTGGGGACGAGGGAAATGGAACCTGGTGCGTGCACAGAGCGGCTGCTCTAACGATCTTAAAACGTGTAATCAAGATCCACCATTATGGGGAAAAGTGGAGCACAGCGCCACTGGCAGAAACCCCCACAAGTCCGCCTGCACAGCACCCACATCCCTAAAGACCACCAAATACAGTTAACAGGAGCTGGCTCTCACAGAAGCTTGAATTAGACAAGGATGGGCACAGTGGTTTCCATTTATTTTCTGATTTTTATCATGGTGTCTCCTAATCTTTTAGATCTGTACCAGGCATCTAGCCTGCATTTTTAATAGATATAGTTTTCTTCAGTCTATTTCTTCTGTGTGGCTTTGGCAAGTTGTATCTTCTAAACAATGAGTCCACTCCAGGGGGTTATCTAATCTGTGAATGCTGACTTTGTCACAGAGTTTCTTTATTGTCTTTTTAATGTCTGTGATGACATTTGCTGTCACTTTTGATTTTGTAACTTGTGTCTCTTTTTTTTTAGTAAGTCTGGCTAGGGAGATAATATACAATTTGTCTTTTTGGAACAGGGGCTTGCTATGCAATTCAAGCTCACTTTGTAGCCCAGGCTGGCCTTGAACTCAAAGTGGTCCTCCTGCCTCAGCCTCCCAAATGCTGGGCCTACAGGCATGAGCCACCATGCCTGGCTATATTGATCTTATTCATTTTTTCAAAGAACAAGATTTTAGCTTACTCTTTTTGGTTTTTTAAAGACAGGATCTCACTGTGTAATCTAGGCTAGCCTTACACTTACTATGTAACCCAGTCTGGCCTCTAATATAAGATGATCCTCCTGCCTCAGCCTCCCAAGTAGATGGGATTACAGGCATACGCTACTGTGCCCAGCTAATCTGCATTTTATAATTTAAAAATATTTAAGAAATTTGAGAGGCTTGGGATGGTAGTCTACATAGCGAGACCCTGTCTCACACACACACATAGCTGGGTGTGGTGACACATATAATCCCAGCACTTGGGAGGCTGAGGCAGGAGGATCATCATGAGTTCTAAATTAACCTAGGCTACGTAGGGAGTTCAAGGCCAGCCTGAACTATATATAGGGAGACCCTGCCTCAACACACACACACACACACAAATCATAGAAAGATAATTTTTTTTCATACCAGAAATTGAACTCAGGACCTTGTGCTTGCCAAGGAGGTGCTGTGCTGCTGAGCTACATCCCCGGCCCAATTTTTTAAGAATAGTTTTGTTTCATGACATCTACCCTGGGTCATTTTTCCCCTCACTTCACTACAGACTGGGTTTTTAAAACCATCTCTGCATTAGGCAGGAGCATACACATTGACCTGGGGAGTACGGAATTCCCACTAACCACTTGGTTCCGGCTGGGCAGGCTGAGGGCACAGGTGACTCTCTGGAGGTCACACAGGCCTGGTGAATTGCAGATCTCAGACAGGAAGAGAGCCAGAAGCTCACTCCCCACCCCCCATGCCAGAGCCCCACGGAGGGTCTTTACCTGGCTGTTGAGGCTGTTGTTCTCCCCGAACACTAGCACGCCACCGAGGAAGGCGGCCAGGAACGAGTGCGCCTGGTGGACCTGGCCGTGCAGGTGGGCCTGTAGGGCACAGAGAGCCTTGTAGGTGAGAACAAAGCGGGCCAGGTTCCAGGAGTGGGTGTAGGTGGCCTGCAGAATGGCCCACAGCTTCTCCCGGAGGCTGCACAGATACGAGGAGTCCGGGTGTGAGTGAGGCAGTAGCTGAGGTCGCTGGCCCCCTGGCTGGGCGTGAACTGCGCTAGTCAAGGAGCTCGGGGCCTCTGCCCACCACGGTCTCAGAGCTGCTCCCTCACGAGCTGCCATCTCCTCAGAGCTGCGCTCGGACTCGCCTCGGCCAGGATGCCCTCCGCCCCCGCCCTTATCCTGCTTGGCTTTTCCTTCCCAGCCCTGATCATGACCTGAAACTCAGAAGCCCTGTCCCCTACCCCACCAGCAGAAGCCCCAGGGAATAAGCAGTGTCTAGAGCTGGTGTCCATCCTCTCGGCCCAGAAAGCGGCTGGCACGTAGTAGGTGTTCAATAAACCTTCATGAGTGAATGTGTGAAGAAATGAGTGAGTGCCACTACATGGTGGATCCGGGGGAACAATTCTGGAAACACACACACACCTACTTGCTGCCCTGGGGGGGCCAGGAGACAAATACAACATAACCAGAAACACAAGAGTCAAATTCTGATGCGAGTTGGGATCTGAAGGATGAGGAGGAATCAGTGAGATCCAGAAAGGAGGGTCACCCACGTCCCACAGAGGACTGGGCACATGGAAGGACGGCACGGGGAGCCAAGAGAGGTCGCTGTGGCCGCAGCAGAGTCTGTATGGGGACAAAGGTTGGGGTGGAGCTGTGCGGACTTTTATCTTCACTCTGAGAGGTGACTGCTTAAGTAGGGGGAATTTTTTTAGCACTGAGGATTGAACCAGTGCTTTTACACTGAACCGAATCCCCATCTCCAACCCGTTTTATGTTTTGAGGCAGAGTCTTGCTAAATCATAAGCTGCCCATGCTAAGTCTGAACTTGTGGTCCTCTTGCCTCAGCCTCCCCGAGTGCTTGGGATTACAGGTGAGGGCGACTTGGCTCGGCTTGTTTTGTTTTTTAAGAATCACTAGGGGGCAGCAAAGAGAAATCAGGGAGCCGAGCATCTGCCTCTCAATTCCGGAAGGGGGCACTCAAGTGCCCGTAAGGTGAAGGAGGACCGGCCGTGGGTAAGTGGGGTGGGATGACCCGGCTCTGTGGAAGAGCGGCTGGTGAAGGTGACAGCTGAGGGCGGCCAGTTCTTGCCTCTTTATCGCCAGCTCTAAGGCAGAAGCTGGATCTCCGCGTGATCTCCCAGTGCCTAAGTGCTGGCCGTGATCCTGCCCTCCCTGTTGCTTCCCTCCCCTCTCTGGGCACCCAGGGCTAGGTCACCGCTGTTGCCCACGTGGGTCACTGCCAGAATGCTAACGCAGCCCACTTCAGCCCTTGCACTGCCCTTCTGTGCCCTGCCCACCTGTTCTAAGTCTGGCAGCACATTCGTAACAGAAGTCAAATACGCCAGACACTATGGCGGTTCTTGGAGTCCCAGCTTCTCAGAAGTCGAGGTGGGAGACTCAAGCCCAGGCGTCTGACGTCAGCCTGGGTAACAGGGCCAGACCCCATCAAACACACAAGATAAAATAAAAGCCAGCCAAGTAACGGGATGTCCCTGTGCAAAATCTTTTTTTTTTTTTTTTTGAGACAGGATCTCACTGCAGTTCTAGCTGGCCTTGAACTTGTGACGATCTTCTTGCGTCAGCCTCCCCAAGTGCTGGGATTGTGTGTGTGCCACCAGGCCCAGTGAAAAATCTTACAATGATCTCCCGTTTCACTTAAAAAGCCCAACTCCTCTTTCTGGCCTAAAGCTGACAGAGCCTGACCAGGTTACTGCTGTGAGCCTCTTCTCTTAAGTGCTTCAGCCACTGGCCTCCAGCCTCCGCAAACACCAGGCACAGTCCCACCTCAGGGCTTTTGCACTGACTGTGCCAGAAGCCCGGAACATTCTTCTGCCGATAACCAGCTGACACCTCCTTCAAGTCTTGAATTTATTATTTACTTTTGTCTCTTTGAGACAGGGTCTCGCCATGCAGTTCAGGCTGGCCTCGAACTCCTGGGAATCCTCTTGCCTCAGCTCCCGAGTGCTGGTGCTAAAGGTGTGTGCCACCACATCCAGCTTTAAGTCTTGATTTTACTGTGGCTTTCTCATGGAGGCCTTTCGGATTTAATTCTGCAGACTGCCCCCCCCCGCCTCCATCTCTCCCGCTCCCTCTTCCTCTTGCCCCAAGTTTTCCCTCCCGTGCCCTGCATCGCCTTCGGATGCACGGCTACAGGTTGAGTTTGGACTGCGCCCCAAAGCTCCCGTGCAGAAGGCTTGGTTCCAAAGTGGGGCCACTGGAGGTGCTGGGAACTGTACACAGTGAGCCGAGCTGAGAAAACAGGTCATGGGGCCGGGTCTGGAAGGAAACAATGGACCCCTGGCCCCTTCCTTCCTTTTCTCTGCAGTGCTGAAGATGTACCCAGGGCCTCCTGTGTGCTAGGTGAGAGCTCCACACTGAGCTGCGCCCCAGCCTCGCCAGCATCCTGGGCATCATGTGGTGACAGCTTGCGCTTCTGCCCTCCAGCCATGACCTACTTGCCATAAGCCCACAGCGCCAGGGTGACCACGGGCTAAAACTCGGAAACCATGAGCTAATGTCTTCCTCCTCAGGTGTCCTCTCACCGTCCCCAAAAGCAGACTAACACACAGTCTGCTTGTCTTCTTTTTTATGTCCAAATTGCTGCCATGGTAGCTCCAGGAGCCAGGCAGTAAGCTCTATGAAGGCACGGATCAATTTACTTTCTTTCTTTTTTAAAAAATGTCAGTAGTAGGGATTGAGCCTAGGGCTTTCTCACTGAGTTTCTGTCCAGCTGTTTGTTGTTGAGATAAGATCTTGCTCAATTGCCCAGTGTAGGCTCAAACTTGTGATCCTCCTGCCTCAGCCTCCCAGATCAGGGAGTACAGGCATGAGCCACCATGCCTAAATCAATCTGTTTTGTCAACTGTTATATCCCTAGCACCTATAACAATGTGTGGCACATAGCAGATGTTTAAAAAAATATTTGCTGACAGGCTGAAAAAGATTTTTTAAAAAAAGGTTTAAACTGGGTGCAGTGGTGCAAGCATGTAATTCTAGCACTCTGGGAAGCTGAGGGAGAGGACTGCAAATTCAAGCCCACCCTGGACAACTTAACAAGATCCTGTCTCAAAATGAAAAAAAAAAAAAAAAAACAGTTGGGGATACAGTTCAGGGCAAAGGCTGTAGGTCCCAGCCCGAATACTACAAAAAGACAAAAAAGTTCAGAGAACAAAACACTCCAAAACAAACAAAAAGAAATAAAACGAAAATACAAAAGGAGAAAATCTAGCAAGTTAGACTGGGCAGTAGGCTGCCTGTGTGTGACCCTGTTAGGGCCTGGGCGAGCCTGTGTAATAAAAACTAGACCCTAAGATGCCCTCTGAGGAGGGTTGTGAGGGGACAGTGACTGGAGACACAAGAAGGCCAAGCCGGGTGAGCAAAGGAGAGACCACAGACGGCTTCTCAGAGGACGCGATCCCCAGAGAACTGCTTCGGGCTGCTAGCGGGGGAGGGCAGTGGGAGAGGAGAGGGCATCTCTGAAAGAGGTGGAGCCCGAGCAGCTGCGGGGACTGGAACCACACGTGGCATGAGCATGGAAGGCAGTGAGTTCTGTGCACCAGACCTGACCCAAACCCAGAGTCAACACAGTGGGGGTAGCGCAGCAGGCTGCAGAAGGCCCTGCTGGAGGGTGGGCTTCTCTAGAGGACAGCAGGGAGCTGGGGCATCTCCATGCAGGGCACGGGCTCAGAGCTGGGCCTTAGGAGGTGTGGAGGGGGCCGGCTAGACCCGGCTGGGAAGCTACGTCAACTGTCCTGGCACTGAGGGATGACCACATTCTCTCTTGGTTTGAGTGGGTACCTGCCGCTCCTGAAGAGAAAGGTCATGATCAGAGCATGAGGGGCCCGGATTTTGACTCCATAGCTGTAGAAACAAAAGAAAGTAGTTATTAGGGCATCTGCTTCTCCCTGGGCTCCCCTGGGGCTCCTGGCACTTCCTGACACATCAGGTTCTCTGCCTGCCCTGGTCCAGGTTGTTCCTTCTGCCTGGCATGCACTTCCCCATCCACCTAGCTTCACCTTTCACCGGCTGCTTTTTCCTCTGCCTTGCAGGTTCTGTTTTTTCTTTTTCTTTTTGGTGCTTGTGGAGAATGAACCCAGGGCCTCAGGCACACTAAGCAAGCATTCTACCAGTAGGCTACATCTCCAGACCCCTTCCAGTTTGATTTATGATTTTTTTTTTTTTTTTGTCTTTTTGAGACACATCTCCCTATGTAGTTCAGGCTGGCTTTGAGCTCACTTTGTTGCCCAAGCTGGTACTGAATCCACAATAATCCTCCTGCCTCAGCCTCTCGGTGCTGGGATCACAGGGGTGCACCACCACACCAAGCTCAGTTGGATTTAGTTAAGTTTTGTTTTAGTTTTTTTTTTTTCTTGTTTTTTAGTTTTTGTTTTTGAGAGAGGATCTTGCTATGTAGTTCAGGCTGGCCTTGAACTCACTATGTGGCCCAGGCTGAACTCAAACTTGCTGTGATTCTCAGTCTCTGACAACCAGGTGCTGGGATTGTAGGTCCACCATACCCAGCTAGGTGAAGGGTTTTAAAACTCTCAAAATGAAAGAACTAAACTGGTTGTGGTGATGCATGCCTGTAATCCTAGTACTATAGGAGGCTGAGGCAGGAGGATTGCAAATTTGGTTTAGCAAGACACTTTCTCAAAAAAAGGGCTGAGGATGTATCTCAGGGCACAGGCCCAGGGTTCAATCCTCCAGTAACACACACACACACACACACACACACACACACACACACACACAGAGAGAGAGAGAGAGGAGATTATAGCTCAAGGGCCTGACCTGACCTAGAATGTTGGTCCTGGCTGGGAAGGTTCATTGACAGGACAGGGAGAGCCAGAGTGAGGGCAGGTACACAAAGTCAATATTGGTTAATGCCTGATGGCTCTGGGGTTGTGTGACTCCTAATCACTCCTGCTTTTCCTTGGGATCTCAGGGCTCACCCTATCTTGGCCACACCAAATAGTGGCTGTTATGATCTGGCCAGATCCATGGGGAACCAGCTTCTCCCTGACTCTGAGTTCCCACGGAAGCCAAGGATATATCCTTAAATTTTTTTTTTTTTCTTTTTTAAACTTTAAGACAGGGTCTCACTAAATCACCCTGGCGGGACTCAGAACTTGTGCTCTTTTTGCCTCAGTCTCAATGCTGAGATTACAGGTACGCCTCCCTAGAAGTTTGGGTTTTAAGAATGAAGTGTAAGACCCTAAGTGCCATGTGATTTATGCTTTAAGAAGATGGTTGTCATGCCGGCTACCTCATCGGAACTGTCCCATGTAAAGATGAGGCAGAGGACTTCCCAGTGTCGCCACATAAAACTTAACTGGAGTTGGGCATTCTGGCTTTGAACCCTGCCTTCAACCCTGACCCAGTGATAGGACACGCACAATGGGTATACACCTCTAAACCACAGTTTTCTCATCTGGGGAGTAAGGACCATGCCAAGTCCTATTTTGCCCATATTCATTCATTCATTCAGTTACTCAACAAATACTTGAGATTCTATTACTATGTAGCAGGTTCTAGAAGAATACCAAAGGACAAAGTCTCTAAAAATTTCTGTCTTTAGGTTGGAGATCACAGAATGCTTGCCTCATGTACTGAGGTCCTGGCTTTGATCCTCAGCACCTCAGAGGGAAAAAAAGTCTGTCCTCATGAAGCTCATTTTCTAGTGAGAGAAATGGACTATAACAGCAAGATACAGCCAGGGATGGTGGCACACACCTGTCTTCCCAGCTACTTGGGAAACTGAGGCAGGAGGATTGCCATGAGTTCGAGGGCAGCCTGCATTACACAGCGAGTTCAAGGCCAGCTTGGACTACACAGTGAGACCTTGTCTCAAAGAAATAAAGAAATAAAATTAAGGGCTGGGGATGTAGCTCAGTGGTAGAGTGCTTACCTACCATGTATAAGGCCCTGGGTCCAATCCGCAGGATTGCAAAAGCAAAACAAAACAAAACACCAAAGTACACAAGCAAACTATTAATTAAGTGTCCAGTCATGCTGGGAATTCACAGATGGCCTCAATAAGCAGATGAGACCTAGGCAGAGGCCTGAGGAAGGTAAAGGAGTAGGCCAGGTGGATATCATGTGACAAGAGTAAAAGACAACACTTTCCCCGTATACCCGGTGCTGTGCTTAGCGCTTCACATGGACTGACTCAAGTCTTCTGACAGTATGATATACTGTACAGAAAGAGGCTTAGAGAGGATAAATGACTTGCTCAAGATCCTACAGGCAAGGGACACCAGGATTCAAATCTTGGCAGGTCACATTCACATGCTCACCACCACGCTGCGGTGCCAGCAGGATGCGAACTTCAGGGGGACATAGACTTTTCTCTGGTTTGTTTCTGCCTTGTTGCCTGTTCTGGCCTCGAACGGATGGCGGCCTTTAGGCAGGCGGCCTAAAGGAAGCCACGCGTGGCCGTGTGAGATGCCCCAGGAGCTCCATGCAAAGCGGATGAGATCAGTAGGTCCCGCAAATACTTGTGGCACTTTTACATCCACTGTCGCATCCTAGGAGGCCCCCGTACCAAAAGAGGAGCTGGCGCTGGAGTCACAGGATAAGAATGTGAACCCATGGGCAGCTTAATAGGGGTGGGAGGGTCCCTGCCGGCTAAAGGCCAGAGTTCAGTTTTCTACTGGGCAGACGGGGCCTGGAAAGCCAGACAGTCCAAAGAGCGCACGGCGAGGCAGGGTGACCTGACCCAAATAAGGGGGATACAGGTGCTGCCGAGAGAGGATCAAATCAGTAGCGCCAGGTTGTAAAGCAGGAGGACCCAGAAAATGCACAGTGGGAGCCCCGGTTCAGCGCTGGCAAGGCGCTCCGAAGCCCAAATCCAACTGCTATTGTACAGATGGTGGCTATCGAGGCCTAGAGACACACGAGGACTGCTCAAGGGCACCGGGGCGGTGGTGCCGGGCCTTGAACTCGCGCCTCTGACCCCAGCCAAGCCCGTCGGGTTCCCCAGCCCCTGCCCAGCCCGACAGCCCCACTCACACTGCCCCGTTCCGGAAGCCCTTAAGCGCGGCCAACGCAGTGCGGTAGCGGCGCTTGCGCAGCAGTGCGTTTACCGCCAGGAGTAGAGCCTTCAGCTGCGGCAGGGCGGCCATGGCGCGGAGACGCGCGGGGTGGAGAAGCCGGCGGGACGCTCACTGACAGCGCGGATTCCGGCGGCACCCTCTACACTGAGGCAGTGTAGCCTAGGGGGCGTACCCATACGCTGTATCTGCCGTCACTCATATGGGAAGAGCCAATCACAGAGCGCTTTTGTCTATACCGCGTTTGGGACGCTTTTTTGCTCTTCGAAACAGCTGTCTGATTGGAAGAGAAATGAGAGTTTGTAACTAATCACAGTGACTCGGCCTCCCGGACCTGTCCAATCAAAAGGTATTTTTCCTTAGTGGCCTGTTCAGTTCGCAGGTGGACTGGTCAGGAGGCGTGTCGCCAGTGGCCCTGGAAGGAGGTTTTGAAGAACTGCCCTCAGAGTTGGGGTAGTTAAGTTTTATGTGGCGGTACTGGGAAGTACTCGGCCTCATCTTTACATGGGACGGTTCCGGTGAGGTAGCCGGTATGACAACCATCTTCTTAAAGCATAAATCACATGGCGCTCAATGTCTTACACTTCATTCTTAAAACCCAAACTTTTAGGGAGGCGTGGTGGGGGTGACCTGTAATCTCAGCACTGAGACTGAGGCAGGAGGATTACCGGTTCTGAGTCCCGCCAGGGCGATTTAGCGAGACCTGTGTCAAAATTGGGAAAAAAAAGTTTAAAACAAATTTTAAAAATTTTTTAAAGGACTGTGAAGGGAGCTCAGCGGTAGAGTGCCCCTGGGTTCCACATTTTTTTTTTTTATTTATTTTTTTTTTGCGGTACTGGGGATCGAACTCAGGACCCTGCGCTTGCTAGGCAGGCACTTATTCCACTGAGCTATATCCCCAGCCCCTGGGTCCCACATTTAGTACAGGACAAAAAAAAGTTGCTGCCGCATCACCTTATTTTTGTCTTCATAATTTTAGACACGTTGAAACTGCTGCATGCAGTTGGTTCTATAGCTCAGGGATTGGAGCACTGGTTTTAAAATTATTTGCTCCATGATCCATTAACCCTTAGTTCCACGGGGACAGAGAGCCCTTGGTCATGTTTCCTGCTGTAACCTCAGCCCTGGGTACCTGATGGGTGCCCAAAATACGCCCGCGGAAGCGAGAGGTTTTGGGTGTCATGTACCAGAGCACTGACGAAAGGCCTTAACATAGGAGTTCCTTTGTGGAGCTGTCACTGGATAACAGCAACACACGCGTCACAGCTGTGACTCGGGAGGGTTTCACCTTTTGTCTATGGACTGGTCATACTCACTTGCTGTTACTGCCCTGGTTACTGTCAGAGGACAGTGAAAGAATGAATGGTCCTACGTCCATGCTCATCTTTATTTATGTATATTAGCTATGCAGATAAATGCGTTTCCTTTTGGCATAGTCAGCTGCATACAACAGAGTCTGACCATTTCTGTCCCACATTACCCCCCTTGCCTTCCCTCTCCCTTCCGTGTGCTGAAACTTTCATCACTGAGACTAAAGTTCTGTCTTTTCTTTAGTAGCGATGGATTAGTTTATTCAGTTAATACTTCCTCTGAAAATAGTGATTTTTTTTTTTTTTTTTTTTTGTCTTTTTGAGACAGGGTCTCACTATGCAGTACAGGCTGGCCTCGAGCTCTCTTCATACCCCAGGCTGGTCTCAAACTCATAGCAATCCTCCTGCTTCAGCCTCCCGGGTGCTGGGATTGCAGATGTGCACCACCACGCCCAGCTATGTTAGATAATATACAAAATATCCTCTCCTCTCCCACAGGAAGTATAGACAGGTGCCACTGCTCCAGTAATGACAAAGAAGCTCCAGGACACTTGGAAAGCTCTCTACACTAGCACTGATGGATGCTGGGAAATAGCCTTTGCCATCTCTGCCATGAGGGTGTGGGGTGAAGAGAAGCATGTTTTGTTCAGTAAAGTGGGCACCGACCTCACCAAGAGGACTAAAGAACTCACCGAGGATGGGAAGTAACATGTGATCATGATTGTGCACAACCCCTGCCAGTACAAGCTCCTAGGCTGATTCTTTTGTTTGGTTTTTTGAGATGGGGTCTTGCTGTATGGTTCAGGCTGTTCCTGAAGTGACTATATAGCCCAGGCAGGCCTCAAATTTGTGGCAGTCCTCTTGCCTCAGCCTCCTGCGTGCTGGGACTACAGGTGTGCGCCACCTTGCCTGGCTTTTCTTTTTTTTTTTTTTTTTTTGTCCCCTAGCCTGGTTCTGGAACAGACAGGAATATATGAAGAATGAAAAATACATCAAGGATCTGGCCAGTGGTCTAGGCAACAAGTTTTATGAAGACTTGGGGCAACCAATGGAGATTAGCCCCATAGAAGGTCCCACATTAGGGCCTGTGGTGTGTGTGTCTGAGGCCAGCACACCAAGACCCCTAGCTACCATGTCCACACTGAGGGCAGTGAGTATGTCCAAGAAGAAGGGAAAGATGTGAATCCATAGGCGTATTCTGTTAAAATGTCTTTTTTTTTTTTTTGTCTTTTGAGACAGTGTCTTGCTATGCAGTTCAGGCTGGCCTTGAGCTCACTTTGTAGCCCAGGCTGGTCTCAAACTCACAAACATCCTCATGCCTCAGCCTCCCAAGTGCTGGGATTACAGGCATGTGCCACCATGCCTGGCCTTATCTGTCTATCTAATCTATCTATCTATCTATCTATCTATCTATAAAAGTGTGAGGCATTACCAGGCCAATTATTGAGTGAAAGCTGTAACCACTAATGAGAGGATTCAGATATTTGGTCATGGAAACCATTTAGCATATGAGGCCTTTTGCAAATATTGAACCTGTGACTTTCACTTTGTCAACCATGCAAAGCAAGAGGGACAGAGGTGAAAGTCCAAGGGCTGTCCCAAGTGGAGAGCTTTACAGTGTCTCTTTAGGGGTCTCATCTTCCAGCCTAGTGTGAGACGAACCTGTGGCACAGCCTACACCACTAGTCGCAGGGAACGTCAGGAAAAGCTTCTTGATGCTGAGTAGAACGGTGGAAAGGAAAGCCAATGGGATTTTTTTTTTTTGGTGGGGTGGTACAGAGGATTGAATTGAGGGTCTTTGCACTGAGCTCTACATCCCCAGCCCATCTATGTATGTATGTATGTATGTATCTATCCATCCATCCATTCATCCACCTACCTACAAGTTCTCACTAAATCACTCAGTTGTCCAGGCTGATGAATTTACAACCCTCCTGCCTCAGCCTCTCAAAGTGGTGAGATTACAGGTGTGAAGCACTATACCCATTCTGGGGGATTGTTTTTAAAGCTCTTTCTTGAGAAGTTGTGATCATCAGTGAATCCTCTGGAACCCAGAGACAGCCTGGTGAATCAAGAACTCTCAAGCTGTGACCTGGGAGCCTGCTTCTCAAGATAACTGACTGGCTGTGCCCCCACACCTGTGGCCAAAACAAAGCTTTTCTGGAGAAAGGTACGTCCATCTTTGGTTTGAGAACCACCACAGATAATTGTTTTGTTTTTATTTTGAGACAGCGTCTTGCTTTCTAATTTAGGCTGGCCTTCAACTCACTGTGTAGTCCAGGCTAGCTTCAAGTTCCAATGATCCTCCTGCCTCAGCTTCCTGAGTGCTGGGATCATAGGCATGTGCCATCATACCTGGCCACCACAGGTAATTTTTCAAGAGATGACTGGCACACACAGTCAGTGACAACCAGGTTCCCAAGACAACAGAAAAATCAGCATAGATTTCAGATATTGTAATTCACGGATATAGAGGGGCTTTTTTTGCATTTTTTAAATTTTTGGTACTAGGAATTGAACTCAGGACCTTGTGCTTGTCAGGCAGGCACTGTGCCGCTGAGCTATATCCCTGGCCCTCGCAGACATAGGTTTAAAAAATAATGTGCACACTAAGGGCCAGGGATTTAGCTCAGTGGTACAGCACCTGCCTGGCAAGGGTGAGGGCCTGGTTTGATTCCTGGCACACACACACACACACACACACACACAAATCACACAAAATATAAAGTTAGAAAATAGCTATACAAAGAAAAAGAAAAAGGAAAATAGCTACAGGGAAGAGAAAAGTGTTTTCTTTTTCTCTTTCTTTTTCAGTACTGAGGACTGAACTCAGGGCCTTTACACTGAGTTACATGTCCAGCACTTTTTAAAAAAGTTTTTGAGACAGACACTAAGTCACTAAGTTACCCAGGCTGAGCTCAAACTTGCTGTACTCCTGCCTCAGCCTCCCAGAGGGCTGGGATTACAAGTTGCACCACTGTGCTCAGCAGAAACTATTTTAAAATTATGGCAAATGTGTAAAGGAACCAAACAGGACTTTTGGAAATGGCCCCTGCTACCTTCATGGAGAATCAGACACTACCCCTTGACATATGGCCTTGCATGGAGCATGTTTGAAAATTATTTGGCTTGGCAAGTTCTTCCTATGTGCTAGCTTTTGCCACACAGAAAAGTAAGTTTTGCCTCAAGAGCCTCCCAGGCTGTTAGGAGTAAAGAGCTGCCATAATGGGAACACTATTCCCTGGTGATTCTTTTTTTGTCTTTTTGAGACAGGGTTTCACTGTGCAGTTCAGGCTGGGCTTGAACTCACTTTGTAGCCCCAGCTGGTCTCAAACTCACAGCGATCCTCCTGCATCAGCCTCCCAAATACTGCTATTATAGGTGTGTGCCACTATACCTGGATCCCTGCTTTTTTTCCCTCCAAAATGAGGGCCCTCACGCACAGTAAGCATGTGTTCTACCACTGTGCTACATTCCCAGTGCGAGGGCTGTTTTTGTTCCATGCTGGAGAGTGAGTTCAGGCTACATAAACGCTAATCTGTACCGCTGAGCTACACCCACAGCCTAAATACTTGGTTCTTTAACCCTTGTTTCTGGGTATTTCTTCACTCCTCTGGCAGCCCTATGATGTAGGTACTATGACTATGTCATTTGTCCTACGGGAAATGGAGGCACTGAGAAGGAAAGTAACCTACTTAGGATGATAGAAGGGATGGGCCAGGCTTTGCTCCAAAGTTTCTGACCTTACCACTGTCTTAGTTTGCTAGGGCTGCCAGAATAAAGCACCACATTCTGTTGCATAGTGACTGAAATCTGTCTTCTCACTGTTCTAGAGGCTAGCGGTCCGAGCCCAAGGTGTCAGCAGGTTTCGCTTCTCTTGAGGTCTCTCCTTGGCTGCAGGTGGTCACCTTCTTTCTGTGTTCTCACGGTGTCACCCCCATCTTTGTGTCAACTCCCCCGGCCCCTCTCTCTTATAGTATTGAAGATGAAACCCAAGGGTGCTTTTATGCAGCCCTTTTATTTATTTGTTTATTTTTATTGTGACAGGGTTGAGCTAAGTTGCTAAAGTCTGCCTTACAGCTGCAAGCCTTCAGGCTGAGGCTCCTGAAAAGCTGAGAATAGCAGGGTGTCGTCCATGCCTGGCCCTAATCTCATAGTTTTATAAAGATCAATCATATTGCATTAGGGTTGACATTTATGACTTCATTTAACTTTTTTTTTTGGTGCAGGGGCTGGTGCTGCTAGGCAGGCGCTATGCTGCTGGGCTACATCCCTGGCCCCGTTTAACCTTTTTTTTTTTTTTTTTTTTGTCTTTTTGAGACAGGGTCTCACCATGCAGTTCAGGCTGGCCTTGAGCTCTCTTTGTAGCCCAGGCTGACCTTAAACTCACAGCAATCCGCCTGCCTCTGCCTCCTCAATGCTGGGATTACAGGCTTGTGACACCAAGCCCGATTTAACCTTAATTACCACTTTAAAGGCTCTGCCTCCACATGTAATCACATTCTGAGGTACTGGGGGCTAGGATATTAGCATGTGGGGCATGTGGGGGGCAAGGTGAGCACAATTCAAGTTCATTAAAACTACTACACTTTGTGGCCTTCTATCAATAACAACAAACCTAACAAGATGTCAGAACCCAGCACCCTAACTTCCTCATTCTTTTTATTTGTCTTTTTTGAGACAGTTGAGGCTGGCCTGGAACTTGCAATGACCCTCCTGCCTCAGCCTCCAAAGTGCTGAGATTACAGGTGTGCGCCACCACACCCGGCCCTAACTTTCTCACCCTTAAACTGGGGATCTAACCAGGCGTGGTGATGCATCTCAGCAGATGGAGGGTTGCTGTGATCCAGTTCAAGGCCAGCCTGGGCTACACAAAGACAGCCTCTCTCAAACAAAATAAAACACCCCAAACAAACAAACAGAACTGCTCCAAAACAACTGGGAGTCTGGCTTAAGGTCTCCATGTTGCTCTTCTCATGTAGAATCTGATTTTTTCAATCCGATTTTACTGGTACATTTTAGACAAGATGATCACATTCATAATAGAGCATTTGCACCTGTACATGATATAACTCGATTTTGTTCCCGTTCCCCTGCCCTCCCTTCAACCCCTTCTCCCCTCCCCATTTGCAAAAGCTTTGTTTCCATTTTTTCTTTTCCCATTTTTTTTAAGGAAATTTAACTTTTCTGGGGTATCTGAAATGCTCACGGTGGAGTCGGACCCTAGAAGTTTTCCAAACTTTACCTTTTCCCTGCTTGGCTCCCTGCCTGGAATGACTGTATTACTTAACCTTCGGTATTTGTAGGCTGTGACTGTCCATCAGGTAAGCTGTTCAGTGCCAACCAGGTGGCCCTGAAGGCCTGGGACATGGGAGGGTAGGGTGGCAGTAAAGTCCATCCGTCAAGCTGTTAGTCAAGCATTTCCGAGGATGCCTTTGCCGCCATGCCTTGAGGTCCGACCAGGACACACGCAGTAACCCCTGCTTGGTAGGGGTGGAGAAAGAGAAGCTGCCAATGTCAGGAAACTGCCCCAGGGCAGAGCTGGGATCAGGTCCTGTGAGAACTCTCAATGGCGAGGGAGGGTCCTATTCCATTCTAGGAGGACAGGGAAAGCTGCTCAGAGGTGACCAGAAGTCAAGCTCCTGAGTGGGGGACAGCATTTCAGGAAGAGGGAACAGAAAGGGCATGGCACGTACAGAAGGCTGGTAGAGTGTGGGGGGATGCACCACGTGGGTCTGAACCCACAGGTAGGGTCCTATGCCTCCCACTGCCCTGGACTAAAACTAAAGCCCTCACTCTGGCCCTGTCCCTCACTTCTTCCCCACCCCTCTGCCTTCCCTGACTTCATAGCCTCAGCTGCCATCTTACTGTCCCGTGGTGAAGATTGAACCCAGGGCCTCTTCAGTGCCAAGTACAGCCTCAGCTGCTCAGACCTTGTTTCGCTCTGGCCTCAAAGCCTGTGCACTTGCTGTTCCCTTCGTTTCCTTCTCACAGGGATGATTTCTGGTCCTTTCTTAGGCCCGGAGGGAATGAGCCATGGTACTGGCCTCACTTGACACAAGTAGCTTCCCTTCCTTAGAAGGAATGTATTTAAAATGACGGATGCACCCCTGGCCCTTTGTACCCCCAATTACCTGCTGGAGTAACTCCACAAGGGCAAGGAGTTTTACCCAAATTTTGCTCATAGCTGTGAGGTCTGGATTCCCCTGAATCTGGCACAGGGTAGGTGCTTTTTTTTTCTTTTTTTGTACTGGGAATGGAACTCATGACCTCAGGCTTGCCAGGTAAAGCACTTATGCTGCTGAGCTATATCCCCAGCCCCACAGGGTAGGTGCTTAAGAAATATTTTGTTTGTTTTGTTCTCTGTCTTTTTGAGACAGGATTTCACAATGCAGTTCAGGCTGACCTTAAACTCAGTTTGTAGCCCAGGCTGGACTTGATCTTGAAGCAATCCTTCAGCCTCAGCCTCCCCAGTGCTGGGATTACAGGTGAGCACCATCATACCTGGTTGAAGACTAGTTAAATGAGTGAATGCATTAGTATATTTTGGTTGAGCAGTACTTTAATTATTTTTTATTTTTTATTTTTAGATACTGGGAATCAAACTCAGGACCTCACACTTGCCAGGCAGGTACTGCACCACTGAGCTAAATTCCCTGCCCTCAAGTAATACTCTTTAAAGGGTATACTGAGAGAAGTTATTTGCAGAGGAGACAAGAATCCAAGGCCAGTGGGTCAGTGAGCATGTTGAAGTAAGGAACGGGAGCTTAGGTGGTCCCTGCGTCTCCAAGGGCCAGACAGGGTTGGGGTGCGTGTGCTCAAGGCTTCCCGGGGGGGGCTCTTGGGGGGTAGCAGTGGAGATGCAGTCCTTAGTAGAAATGGGCCTCATGAGGGTGAGCAGGCAGGGAGTCTGTGAGGCAGGTTATCAGAACCATGGCACTGCAGCGTTCCACAGTGTTATGGTTGATACATTGTGTCAACTTGGGGAATCTGCAGGTTTAACTAATGAGTGATTCAGCAGGAAGCTGGGGTGCTTACTTTGCAAACATCCTGAGCCTGTGGAAGAGGAGGGCATGGAGATTGTGTGAGAGGTTCACGCCCCCTGGGTGGAGGTAAGCTGTTCACAATGTAGGGGAGAAAAGGAGGCTGCTTGCGGCCATTCTTCCCTTTTGCTGGTGGTTTTTGCTGTGCTCTGCTGCCCTGAAGAGTTTGTCTTCTGCCTTGCGCCACTCTGCCTCTGAACCAGCCAAGTATGGACTGAAACCTCCACAAACTGTAAGCTAAATAAACCTTTCCTTCCTTCATTTTGGGCATTGGGTATTTTGTCTCAGCAACGAGAGAAAAGTAACCAAGACACACAGGGAGTGAGATGTGCGAGATCAAATGTTTTTTAGTGCTAGGGTATAGGGATTGAAGCCAGGGCACTGTGCACGCCAGGCAAGCACTCTGCCACTGAGTTACACTTCCGACCCTTTTTAAAGTTCTGGTTTAGAGACAGACTTGCTCAGGCCGGGACTGATCTTGAGCTCCGCTTGCTGTAGCTTCCTGAGTAGCTGGGATTGTAGGTATGAGCCACCATACTCAACCTTGCACTTTTAACAAAGTTTACATGTTCTGTGTTTATTTATATGAGGAAATGAAAATTAGGGGTTTTATTTTATTCCTTTGGGCAAGGTTAAAGTAGAAATTTATGTAAAAGCAACGAGAACATTTGGAATCCAATGTAGGCAGGTGCAGGTGTGGCTATGACTGCGGGAGGGCCATCGCTGACGGTGCCTCTGTTTTTTCTCTCCAGGTTCTCCCCTCAATTCTTCCTTGTGGGCCTGTGGGTCCTCCTTTGAAACCTCCATCATCCACTGTAATTAAATCATTTTTTAGGATCGAATGTCTTCTTCCCACACTCCTAATTCCACGGGATGGGCTCTCATGTGGTGAAGATGAGGGTGTGGGAGTGGGGGGCTCCCTGAGACCCGAATGGGGCCCCTAAGAGACTGGGCTGGGAGCAGCTGAAGTGGGTTTCGAGGTTTATGTGAGAGGACTGGGTCCTGGACTGGCAGGGATGGGAATAAGGTGGAAGTAGGGTGTAATAGCCATGGGTTATTAAAATCCGGCGCTTGTCACGGTAAAGAGAGACGGGTAGCTTCCAACGGGCAAAGGTGAAGGCTGCTGTGGGTGGGGAGTGTAATGGCCCAAGTACCCTGCTGCTTGCTAGACTGACCCCATGCTTGACCCCCGATTCACCTCAAACAGCTAAAGTCCATGTATGGTAACATAATTATTGTTTAAAGATTCCTTGTTCTTTCTCAGAAAGAATTCAAAGAACATTGCCCGACCCGGCAATAAACAGGGACAGTTACCCAAGCATAACGTCCCTGCTACACCTGTGTATTCATTGTGGTTTTTGTCTTTATAAGCCCTGCATACAGTGGGCTCGGGGCTCTCACTTCTCAGCCTTGAAACAGAGGCGTGAGTGGGGCCGTTGGGCTCAACTATTAAAAGCGCTACTAAATACTAATTTGGCTGTTGGGGAGTTTTTTGTTCTTGGACCCGTCTCAGGGAGAACGTGAAGTCGCTGACAGGGCTGGACGTTGTATTGCTCAGCGGGAGCAGGGGAGGCTGTGACACCGTGGAGTGATTCGGTGCGGGAATGGGGCTGATGCTGCAAAGTTGGGCTCTCGGGTGCCGTGAAGGTGGGGAAGGGTTGCGTCACAGCTGGTAGTCAAGTCTGGAGAAGGGGTGGCGGTGCGGATAATAGGGGTGGGTGGGAGTCCTGCGCGCGCGGCGGATATGGGTCCGAGTACAGTTTGAGGTTCAGGTGAGGTAGGGATGAGGTTCCGCAAAAGCCCGCAACTGACTGGGTCACGGCAGCCCAGGGACCTGGGCGATGGCTGGGTTTGCGGGAGGGTGGGGCTCGGCGGCAGCTCCCGGGCGCCCCCTAGCGGCCCCGACTCCTCCGCTGCCTCCGCCGCTGCTGCCGCCGCCGCCGCGGCTCCCACAATGCTCGCGTAGCCCCGCTTGGCTCCCGAGGCGGCGGCGGCGGCGGCGGTTCCAAGATGGCGCAGGCGATCTTCGAGGCCCTGGAGGGTGAGCAGCGGCAGGGCCGGGGAAGCGGCTGTTCCGCGGCGCGCCCCCTCCCGCCGCACCCTCGCAGCGTCGGTCCCAGGGCGCGCGACGGCCGCAGGGCGGAGGGCGCCGGGGCCGGAACAGCCGTCAGGCGGGAGGGGCACGAGCGGGAACAGCCCTAGGAGCCGAGGCCGGGGCGGGAGGGATCGGGACCGGAACAGCGGTCGGGATGGCACTCGGCGGCTTGGGCAGACACCGAGGCCGGAACAGCCGGGGAGAGTTGTCCAGTGGGGAGGGGTTCGCGGGGCCGGAACAGCTGCAGCCGTGTGTGGCGGGGGGTTCCCGAGGGAACCGCGGGGCCTGCGGGAGGCTCCGCGGGATGTGGGGCCGCGGAGGGGCCAGCAGCGCCCAGGAGACCAGAGCATATGAGCCAGGCTCCCGGGCCACGAAAAGCTTCCCTTTAGCTAACTGTGTGCCACGTGCTGGGTGCAGACCTGGAAAGGAGGCGCCACCTGTACGCAGGCCCAGGACCGGGAGCTCGCACACCCGGACCAGCAGCGCCGGGCGCCTGCTCTGTGCATCATGCCAGGTGCAGTTTTATAAACTGTGGCGAAGAAACTGCACAGTGGCGCGTGTCTGGCCCAGACTTAGTGCCTTTAGATCCAGATTAGCAAACGCGGGGTCCAAACCGCCGACACTCCTGTGATCTTGGGATGGAGGGTGGTCTTCAGACTTGAGTTGTACGTTTTTAGAGACAGCAAACCCTGAGGGCCTCCTTATGCACCTGCTGTGCATCGGTGTTGAAGAGTAGCTTTAGTAATAACCTAGGGCCATAACAGACTAGACCCTGGAGCAAATAGAGTGTGTGGACAGAGAGGGAAGTGGACCGGCCATAGGAAGTCGAAGACTCCTCCCCTCCCGATTCCCTTCCCTGCACTGGAGATTGAAACCAGGGCTATCACAATGAGCCTTTTTAAAAATTTTGAGATCAGGTCTCACTAAATTGCCAGGTCGGGCTCGATCTTGGGATTTATCCTCCTGCCTCAGCTTCCTGGAGTCCTGGGGTTACAGGCATGTGCCTCTACACCCTGTTGAGGTTGAGGCTTTGAGTCTTGGGGCTCCTTTGGAGATCTCAGTCACTTAGCTTTACTTGCAGGATCAGAGTTCTCATTGTGAAATTGTGATCCTCTTCCCATCTAGTGGGGTACCATTTAAGGAATTTTCATTGAGCCTCAGTCCCCCTTTAGCAAAGGTAGACAGCAGAAGAAGATAACCACAGCCGGTCTTATACTGTGGAGGGTCATAGTCAGGGTGGAGTTCCCCCCAGGAAGGCAGCGGGGTTCCATTGCTTAAATGTTTACTACAAAAATGTGATCATGTAGTCAGTGTGATGGCGCATGCCTGTAATCCCAGCCCTGGGAGGCTGAGGCAGGAGTATTATTGTGAGTTCAAGGCCAGACTATATCCCTGTCTCAAAAAAAAAAGGGTTCATGAATTGAAAAATGAAGAAATTAAAGAGAAATCAGCGAAGCATGCATCTCAGTGGTAGAGCATACACTGGATTCAGTCCCTAGGACCAAAAAATAAATGCATAAATGGAAACCAGTCCCCAGGGCATTGTGACACCTGCTGGGTGAGGGCTACAGCTCTGTGGAGCTCCTGGGGAGAAGGGGCATCCACAGGTGGAAATTGCTTTTGCCAAGCTCTGGCCTCCCATGATGCATCACGGTTCAGTGTGGGGGAGAAGCTAGAGATGACATCTCCATCAGTTTGATGAAGCTTTGGAACTTTATCTTGGGATCAGGGGGAAGCTAAAAAAAGGTTTTCAGCAGGGGAGCCATACGATCTGATGTATGTTTTATAAAGTTCATGCTGGTTGCTCCAGGAATAGACTGGAGAGGGCGGGAAGGCCAGCTGGGAGAGCTGGCTTCGCGCAGGGGACGGTGGAGGGGAACAGAAGAGGAGAGTGAATTTGAGACACTGGGGTGCTCGCTTTCGGCCTTTTGGTTAAGATCAAGTGTAGACGTTTTGGGGGTGCAGAATAGACTAGAGTTGCCAAAGGTCTAGAGAGGGAGGAGGAGCAGTGGGGTGAGGGAAGAATCGTGGGGTGCCCCTGGGCTGTGATTGGGAGGACTGCATGTCTTATTTTTATTATGGATTACACATTTAAGGGTGGGAGATGACATTGACTTTGAGTTCCGCTTTAGACAGAGTGTACTTTTAGAAATTAAAGATTTTCTTTTGAAAATTTTTTTCCCATAGGTACACACACACTTTTAAGAAATCATACAATGATCCCACATGTCCTGTGTCACCTGGTGGGGGCATGGTTAGTGCATATCACCGCCAGCTCCCTCCCTTCGCCCCATCCCTCACCCCTGCCACTGCTAAGCTGTTCTCTGTAAAATTTTGTCATTTCAGGAATATTACATGATTGAGTCATAGTGTATATCACTTTTGGGTTGGGGCTTGCTCTTTAAAAAAAATATGTAAAATTATATTTAAATTTACATTGAACAATATTTACGTTTTTAAATTATACTTTTGAAGTTAGAAAGTGAAGTACAGTTTCAGCTTCGAAACAAACAAAATTGTAGAAGACAAAAATAGAAGCAACATTTAAAAATGCAAGTATTTATCCTGGATTTTTAATGTGTGGAAAATTTTTTGTCAGAAAGCTACATCTTCTTAATCTGGTTGTTCAAATCATCAAAATATGGATGATTTTGTGCCATTTTTAGCAGAAATTCATTTAGCAGGAGCGTAGACTACCATTTTCAAGAGCAAATCCAAGCCATTTTCGTCCAAGATTTTGACATGACATGCTGGGCTTCCTGGTTTCCACTTGGGAAATGTATTCTTTCAGTTCTATAAGATGCTATTGCCGGCCATACTTCATTGTTGGGAGTGCGTAAAGCTCTGAACATCCTGAAGAATTGATCAGTTTCTGAATCCCCGTGGAAAAGTGGCTTCTCAGTTGCCAATTCTGCAAAAATGGTGCCTGTCCTCCAAATGTCAACTGGAGCAGAATGCTGAGTTGACCCCAGCAATATCTCTGGAGATCTGTATCCGAGTGTCACTTTCTCATGTGTATAGCCTCTCCTAGGTCTCCCAAAAGCTCTAGCAAGACCAAAGTCAGCCAGTGTCTTGGCTACTTTCCTCTTGTGGCTGAGACAAAATACCTGATGCCCAAAATTGAGAAGGAAAAGTTTATTTAGCTCAGTTTGTGGAGGTTTCAGTCCATACTCAGCTGGCTTCAAGGCAGAGTGGCACATGGCGGAGGGCAACACTTCATGGCGGTGGAAAACAGCAAAAGCAAGAACAGCAACAGGGAGGAGGAGCAGCGGCAGGGAAGCCTCTTTCCCTCCCTCATGTTGTATGCAGGCTGCCTGGCCAGGGCGGGGCAGCACTCACACCCGTAACCCCAGCACTGGACCATGGGTCAATAAAAAACTTGAGAAGCCCATCCCACGACTGCGTGAGGTTCTGGGAGACACAAACCATAACATTCTGCCCCTGGCCTCCCCAAAGGCTTGTGTATCCTTTTATGCAAAAGGCATTTTAGTCCATCTCTAAGAGTTGCCAAAATCCTAACAGTTTCAGGATTGCAGAAAAGTCCAAGCCCCAAGTCTCCTCTGAGATCTAAGGCAAACTCTTAGCTGTGAGCCCTTGTACAAATGAAAAGTTAAACACTTCCAACATCCAACGGCACAAGATAAACATAAAAATTCCAAAAGGTACAAAGTGGGACACAAAGCACTGAGACCAAAGCAAGTCCAAAATCCAGCGGGGAAAACGTTGAGTTCTGAACCTGATTCTGAGAAACAAATTCTCTAGGTTGCCACCATTCTGGGACCTGTTGTGGCCATTGCCCCCGCCATTCTGGAACATGGTGCTCTGTGGCTTTCTCCTCAGAGCAAAGTCTTACTTTTGCAGGTTTGAGGCTGCAAAGGGTGGAGACTTTCTGCTTCTAGCGATGCCCTCAGGCCATCTTTTTTATTTTTGTCCCTTCTGCGCAGTCCAGATCTCCTCAGCTCTGTCTTTGCAGTCCACAGTTTTACTGGATCTTCCTATCTGGCCAAACTCACATTTTAAATCACTCCGCTGGGCTCTTTGCTCTTGATTCTCAACATAGATCTGGCTGAAAGCCCCCAACAATAACCATGCCACAGCCTCAACATTCAACTGCCTTGAAATTTTTTCTGCCAGATTGATAAGTCTGCTGCCCTTAATCTCAGTCTTGGGCCAAATCTCTGGACATGAGTGAAATGCAAACTTTATGCCAAGCCATAACATACATCATCTGGAGTCCAGCACCCAATGCAGTCCTTCTTCCCAGCAGAAACCTCCCGAACCTGGTCTTTACCAGCAAGATTTCTATCAGCCTTCTGGTCTTCTGAGTTTTGACAAGAATCTCCATACAGAACAGGCAAAGGCATTCCAGTGCTTCTCTTTCAGGCAACATCTCTGAACCTTTCCAAATTCTTCCCACAAGCCATTTGCAAAGGCTCTTGACCTACATAGTCAGGTATAGTCATGGCAATGACCCCACTTCTCTGGTACCAAATTTATTGTAGTTTGGGGTTTTTGTAAGAGGAACAATATAATACAGGACATATATTTTATAAGGTTATTTTACAATAGTCACCCAAAGAATCATATACAAAAAGAGAGTGCAGGAAATCTGTCCACACACTAAAGACCAAAGAATCTAGCTGAGGGCCTGGATCCCACAATAATGTTCTGCACGAGCCCAGCTGAAGACCTAGAACTCATAACAATGCCTCCTATGAGTCCAACTGGAGGCCTAGAGTCTACAACAAAATCTCACACAGGCCTATCTCATGGATCTGCACTGGGAGGCCCAAAGGTCAGTGAAGGATCTAGGAAGTCTGTGCCAGAGGGATGAAGGACCTGTGCCAGCAGGCTGAGGGGTCTGCAATGGAGCCAGGAAGCGATGCTCAAAGTAAGAACCAGAGGGGTACCACAGCCGCCCTCAGCCACAGTGAGGCCCCGAGCTCCTACGACGATGACGACAGCCAACTTCCATCAGGAAAGCCAACGGGACAGGCTCCACCAGGAGACCGGCAGCGCACCGCCTCCCCTCCGGAGCCAGGAAGCGCTGCTTAAAGTGAGGACCAGCGCTCCCCCAAAGTGAGCCGAAGTCATTCTCAGCGACCACAAGGTCCCAAGCTTCTCAGATAATGAGAAGAGCCAAGTTCATCGGGAAAGCCAGCGTGACAAGCTCCTCCAGGAGAACCAACAGCTCCTTACAGCTTCTAAGAGCACCCAGTAGCTTCTTCCTCTCCAGACCTGCCTCTTACGCTGCAGGCAACAGTCCTCAGGGGGCTCTCACACCCAGCACCATGCTGGCTCAGTTCAGCTGGGGGTTAAAAATTGACCAGTTGTCAATCCACCACAGCCAGTTTAGTTGTTTCCTTTGTCATTAACAGATTTGGAGGTTAAAATTTAAAAGTTTCTCAAGCTAGATTCTTGGTCTGAGGTTAAAATTTAAAAAGTTAAAATTTAAAAGAACTTTTCAAGAGTGACAAAAAAATATATAGACTGACAAAAGGCAGTGCCCTGTAGGATCTGATACAAACAACCCTTAACAAGCGATGGATCCATGAATTGCCCAGTGGTATAGAATCCAAGCATTTCATGGATCCATGGAAAGGAAATCAAAATGAAGTGTAACCTGGAATCCTGCATAAGCCCGTTTTGAAGAATGACCATTTGGATGTCAAAGTGCAGTATTAGGAACCCCTTCCTCTTCACTTTCTAGTCTGATTTTCTTCATAGCTACCATTTGGCCTGTAGTGTTTCTTTTGGCACTGGAAATCGAACTCAGGACCTTGTGGTTGCCAGGCAGGAGCTGTGCTGCTAAGCTATATCCCTGGCCCTTGACCTGTAGTTTTGTACCTATGCTTATATGCAACTCCATAAGTACCTTCCTTCTCCAGTTTTCTCTATTTTGGTATAGTCTTCCATAGCTGTTCAGCAGGTATGGTGGATTCTAGTGGATGAACCCACAGCAGCTGTCCTTGCCTGAGTCTCTCCTCAAGTCTTTTTTTTTTCTTTTTGAGGCAGGGTCTTGCTATGCAGTTCAGGCTAGCCTTGAGCTCACTTTGTAGCCCAGGCTGGTCTCGAACTCACAAAGATCCTCCTGCCTCATCCTCCCAAGTGCTGGGATTACAGGAGTGCACAACCGTACCCAGCGAGACTTATTCTTTTTGCCCATTATAATTCCCTGGAAATTCATCCAAGTTGTTGTCTATCAATAGTTTGTACGTTCTCATTGCTGAGTGTCCCACGGTTTAGATGTTCCACAGTTTGTTTAACCACTTATCCACTGAAGGAACTGTTTTCAGTTTTTCACAATTTTGAGTAAAAATTCTGTGAAACTTGTTCATGTGTGGCCCATGTACAGATTTACACCCAGATGCTAAAATACAGTTTTGCATTAAATGGTAGAGGGTTTAGAGAGGCCTGGTCAAGGAAGTACGAACCCGAGATTTGTAACCCCAGGTACTGGAGGTGAGTAGAAGGATAAAGTGTGAGAGGGAGAGGAGGGGGTGTCCAGACGGAAGGAGCTGCTGGCATTTGCCACACTTAGAGGTGGACAGGAAAAGAAGACAGTAAAGGAGGCTGGCAAGGAGTTGCCTCGAAGGTGTATGGAGCCAACAAGGGTGACTAGCAGAGGGTGTTGCATACTTGCTCCTTGCTGGAACACAGTACCCTACGCCAGTCATGGTGAACTCTTTAGAGCTTTCAGTGATAATGAACAGCTCCCATGGCACATGTGCTATAGGTTTGACACCACTGCCTTACACCCACAACTGTAAGAAAGAAAGGTTTATTTTGGCTCACTGTTTGTTGAGGTTTCGGGCCATAGTCAGCTGGCTCCAAGACAAGCAGCAGGGCAGAGGGGCTTGGAGGGGGGGGTTGCTCACGGCGGGGTAGCAGGGAGCAGAAAGAGGAATCAGGGTGGGAGGAGGGAGATAGACCCTTCAGCTCCCAATTCACATTTAGCTGTAAACTCTTTAGTGGACTAAGCTACAGATGAGTATCGCATCACCTCCCTAAAAAAAACCCTCCAGTGCCTGAGGCTCTGCGGGGAGACATCCAGAGATAAATAAAGCAATGCTGCTAGAAAGTCTTAAGTCCCCCTAGAACAGTGCAGGGGGATTGGAAAGCGGACAGGGAAGACAGAGGGTGAAGACGCCCCTCACCAGATACTGGATGTTGAAGGGATGATTGCTGGGAGGGAGAGCACGGGTGCCGGAGTACAGACTTGTGAGTGGGCGGGCTGTAGGCAAGGAAGACTGGGTAATGTCATTTCCAGAGGTGCTATATGGCTTGTCTTAGAGGCAGCTTTGAGTAAGGGGGAGCCCAAGCTAGCAGGAGCTTCAGGGCTGGAGGACTGTTGATAGGCAATGCCAGAGGAAGTCAGTCTAGGCTTTGAGGGTACCAGGCCCGTCATCTTTCTAGCTTTTTCCTCTCTGTTGGTGCCTCGGGTGGAACCTGGAGTCTCTGTACACTTTGCCGCTGGGCCACACTCCTGGCCCCTTTTTCTACCATTCATTCATGCATCATTTATTTATCGGTGGTGCCGTGGGATAAACCCAGGGCCTGTGAGTGCTGGGCAGGCTGGGGCTCATCCCCAGCCTTTCTTACTTTTTCACTTTGCAGCAGATCTTGCTGTTTCCCAGGCTGGCCTCGAACGCGTAGTGTTCCTTTCGCTGGGATGATAGGCTGTCTCTCCTCTCCTGGCTCTTTCCACTGTTTTGTCTTGTGGTCCTTAGGTTTGTCCGCGTGGTTCTTTAGGAAGCAGAATGGGGGATGGGACAAGGAAGAGGGCCACGTGCCAGGCAGCTCTAGAACTCACCCTTGCTGCGTGTGTAGCACCTTAATTTCCCTCCTCTCAGCCAGAAAGTTGAGCTGCAAGAGAGGCTGGGGAGTATTAATTGCTATCCTGGGACCATGTTTCCAGCCTCAGCTTTCAGAGGCAGCGAGAACTACATTGGGGCGCAGCCAGCTGCCTTTGCCCTGGTGGTTTTGTGCTTGTTCTGGCCAGTGCGGCTGATGTCAGAGCAAGTGTTGGGCCTGCCTTCCACAGAGCCTGCGTTGCCTTTTCCAGGAATGGACAACCAGACCGTTCTGGCTGTTCAGTCACTGTTGGATGGCCAAGGAGCAGTCCCTGATCCGACAGGCCAGGGAGTCAGCACGCCCCCTGCCATCCAGCCACTGGGTGAGTATCTGCCTGCTCGTCGGCGGAGGGTGAGTGACTCCCCACGCGGAGCAAGGGGGCTTGCTCAGGGTTGGGAGTAACTGCCACTGTGGCCCCCAGGCTGTCCCCTGGTGTCCGAACCCTCTTCCTTCCAGCCTGGCCCTTCAGGTTCACGCCTTCCTCTCTCAGCTCCAAGGACGGCCTCTCTCGTCTGCTCAGTGGATGTGGAGGGCCGGCATCAGCACAGGGAGCGGGCAGGCAGCTCAGTGCTTGGCTGCAGTCGCACTTATGCCCCAGAAGTAATTCCTCGGCCCGCTGAAAGAACAGGCAAAGCTTGAGTTCGCCAATTTACCGGAAGTCCCCTTATGAGTCATCTGTTCATTTATTTGCTCTATAAATACTCTTGAGTACTTGGGAACCACTCTAAGGAGAGGGGGATAAAAACCTGGTTTGAGCTAGGCATGGTGGCACATGCCTAGAACCCCAATACTCAGGAGGCTGAGGCGAGGGGATTGCCGAGTTTGAGGCCAGCCTGAACTGCATAATGAGTCTCAAACCGTGTCCTCCCAAAAAACTGCTTTGAATCCTTGATTCCATAGTTCTTGACTCCATGGCCCTCCCGATTCACATTTAGCTGTAAACTCTTTAGTGGATTAAGATGAGTATCACATCATCTCCCTAAAAAAACCCTCCAGTGCCTGAGGCTTTGTGGGGAGACATCCAGATGTAAATATCGCAATGCTGCCAGGTAGTCTTAAGCCCCACTAGAACAGTGCAAGAGGACTGGAAAGCAGATAGGGAAGACAGGATGAAGATGCCCCTCACCAGGTACCAGATGTATACCGGATAAGTAAGCCAACTTAAGCCTCAGTTTCCACATCTGTGAAATGGGAATAATTGCCTTAGTTTAATGGAAACCTGATGAGAGAACTTGGGACTTGGTTTTAGCCGATGTAAATAAGCAATGGAAGTTTCATATGGTTTCTGCAGGATTAAAGTTTAAAGTTTATTTTTCTGATACAGAAAGCCTGGATAGCCATTGGGGGTGTTGTGGTGGTGTCTTTATGTGGCTCCGCTGCCCTCACGCACAGTCTGGGATTGCCGCCCTCCTCCCACTTTGATGTCTACTTCCCAGCCAAGATGAAGGATGGAGAGAAGTGGAAGGCTTTCCCTGTCCTTTTAAGAAAAGTTGCATTTATGGCACGCTCTACCTGCTCCCACTGGGCAGCATTCAGTCACGTGGCAGACCTTGCTGCCAAGCAGGCTGGGAAATGTATTTTCTTTGTCCCTTTCTCATTGCTGGCATGCAGTATCTGACACCCAAACTTACCGGGGAGGAGGCTTACTTTGGCTCACAGGTTCAGTCCATGGTCCACTGGATCCACAGCAAACGGGCCGGGCAGAGGAAGAGCTGCTCACAGAACGGTGGTCAGGAAGCAGAGACAAGGGAGGAACCCGGGATAGATCCCTCTGGGGCCTCACCAGCCTTTCACCGGCCGCATCTCCCGAGGCAGCCCAGCTGTACACCTCCACACTTAGCCACCTTCCAAAAGCCCAGCCTAGGAGCAGACGAGGCTCCTGGGGACACCTGGATATCAGCTGTAACAGTATTGTTTTCTAAGAAGCTACGTTCCCCATGAAAACTGGTATTACTGTGTAAGAAAAATACAATTAAAACTGAACATCAGGGCTGGGGACATAGCTCAGTGGTAGAATATGTGCTTACCATGTGTGAGGCCCTGGCTTCGCGCCTCGGGAACACACTCACACATACACACACAATTTAGTAACAAATTTAGACTTTTATTTTATTTATTCATTTATTTTTAGAGTCAGGGTCTCACTATATAGTTCAGGCTGCCTTTACCTCGCTATGTAACCCAGGCTGGCTTTGAACTCACAGCAATTCTCTTGCCTCAGCCTCCTGAGTGCTGGAATTATAGGCATGAGCCACCATGCCCATTTGACAGACATTTCTACTAAAAATCATTTTTCCTTTAACACAAGGTCTCACTATGTTTGACAGGCTGTGCTATATCCCCAGTCCCTTGACAGGCTGGTTTCAAGTGAATGAGCTCAAGAGACCCTCCCACCTCAGCCTCCAAAACAGCTGCAATTATAAACATGCACTGCCTCGCCTGACTTTTACAACATATTTTGTTTGTTTGTTTTCACACTGTTGAGGATTAAACCCAGGATCTCGATTATGCTTGGCAAAGCTCTATCCCTCCTACAGTGTGTGTGCGTGTGTTTTTCCCCCCGGACTGAGTCTCATCATGTAGTTCAGACTGGCTTGCAACTCACTATGTAGCCCAGGCTGGCCTTGCACTCATAGCGATCCTCCTGTTTCAGCCTCTTGAATGCTGAGATGACAAGCGTGCACCACAAATCCATCTTACAATATGTTTTAAGGGTTTGACACAGTGCATGGCTATGTTTGGCCCTTAGCAATAATGAGTGGTAGGTGTTAGCTGTAGCTAGTCACTCAATTAATTTTTCATTCATTCAACAAGCATCCATTGTGGACTTCCCAGGGGCCCAGGAGATATCAGCTATAGTGATAAATAAGATTCATTTTCTTTTTCTTTCTTTCTTTCTTTTTTTTTTTTTTTTTTTTTTGTCTTTTTGAGACAGAGTCTCACTATGCAGTTCAGGCTGGCCTTGAGCTCACTTTGTAGCCCAGACTGGTCTTGAACTTGCAATGATCCTTCAGCCTTAGCCTCCCGAGTGCTGGAATTAGAGGCATACGCCACCCCACCCAGCCCATTTTCTTTCTGGCCAGTGGCTTTAGGAAGGCTTCCTGGAGGGGGTGAGCCTTTTAGAATGAATAGGTGTGTGAGGGGAAGCTGGGCAGGGGGATGGGTGATGGCTTGGCCCATTGGGAGACTGGGGAATAATTTCAGGCAGGATAAAGATAATGAATTTTGCCAGGCGTGGTGGCGCATGCCTGCAATCTCAGCACTCGGGAGGCTGAGGCAGAAGGATCATCAGGAGTTTGAGGCCAGCCTGGACTACATAGTCAGCTCAAAGCCAGTCTGAGCTATAAAGACTGAACTTCTCAACTCAGGAGTGAACCCACTTTGTTCTGTCCTGATTTCTAATTATTTGATAGCTAGCTGCGCATGGCTAGATGTTCCTACAAGTACGTGTGGGGCTTTGGAAACGCTTAGGAAGCACTTGGTTGATGTTTGACCCATGCACAGCTGGCCGCAGAATGTCGTCCAGAGGTGTTGTTTTTGCATCCAGCTGCAGTTTTCTCCTCTCTCCACTGTGTGTCCCTTGACTTACTCTTTTCCTGTCCCTGTCTCCCCCTCTCCGTGCTTTGGCTGCGACCCCTAGACGATGAGGATGTCTTCCTCTGCGGGAAGTGTAAGAAGCAGTTCAACTTGCTGCCCGCTTTCATGACTCACAAACGGGAACAGTGCCAGGGGGGCGCCTCTGCCCTCGCCACGGTCTCCCTAGCCCCCAGCAGCATCTACGCACCCCCGGCAGCACCTGCCGCCGTCCAGCAGGCCCCACCTCCTGCCAACCGCCAGGTATTCATTCATTCATTCATTCGATTGTTTGTTCATCCACGCAGCAGGTGTTTTTGAGCTCCTGCTGTGTGTCAAGGCTGTGTGTCCCTCTGTGGGTGCTGGAAGTGTAGTGCGGGACTAGACAGACCAGACCACTGCCCTGGTGGAGTTGGATGAGATGGGTAGTGTGCAAACACTTGTATAAAGATGTACTTTTTTCCAGCTTGATAAATGTAGAGGGACAGGGAAGCCCAAGACAGGCAGGAGGTTTTTGCCCTTTTGTAGATGGTGTCTGGGGAAGAGTTCTGGGAGGAGGTTACCATCTGAGCAGAGATCCAAGGAGCTGAGAGGATGAGTCATGTAGCTGGTCTGGAGAAGAATGTTCCACGTGGAGGGAGCAGCAAGTGCAAAGGCCCTGAGGCAGAAGCACTGGGTTATTTCAGGAACTAGGAGGAGGGAAGAGTGGCTGGGGTTGAGCAAATGAGGAGACAATACAGACAGGCAGCAGAGCAGCCACAAATCCTGTGGGCTCTGTGGGCTTTTTACTTGGCGAGAGATGGGAGCCAATGGAGGGTTTTGAGCAGAAGAAGGACCTCATCTGACTTATATCTCACTAATTCTCTGCTGTACAGAGAATAGGTTTTGATGGGGGCAAGAGAGGACAAGGCAGGAGACCTACCTGGAGGCTGCTGCGCAAACACAGGCCATGGGTGGTGGTGGCTTGAGCGGGGTAGAGGGGGTGAGATGGAGCCCTCAGAAATACCTTGAAGGTTGTGACAGGGTCTGTGAGTTGATTGGGTGAGAAGTAGAAGAAACATCAAGGGACTGGGGATGCAGCACAGTGACACAAGCAACTACTCGGCAAGCTCAAGGTCCCAAGTTCAATTCCCAGTCCCCCAAAACAGGAGTCAAAGGTGGCCGCAGAGTTGGAGTTGCCATGATTGGAACTGGGAAGACCATGAAGGGAAGGTTTGGGCTCTTAGGAGTGCAGCTGGACATGTGGAGATTTTTTGTTTGTTTTTGAGTCAGGGTCTTGCTGTATAGTTTAGGCTGGCCTTGAACTTACTGGGTCGCCCGGGCTGACCTCAAACTCAAGGCAGCGCTCCTGTCTCAGCCTCCCACGTGCTGGGGTTGCGGGTGTGCACCACCACACATGGCAGACATGTGGAATGTGAGGTGCCCTGGGACCTTGAGGTGGAGGCAGAGATGATGTGGACAGCATAGATTAGGCCAGGCTGGAGGTATCTGGATAAGCCCCTGTAGTCTGCAGTCTAGAACATGGATCTGGATGAAGGACTCCCTGGGTCAGGGCTCTTGGTGGGATGAAAGAGTCTCTCACTGAGGGGCTGGGAGAGTCTGCGGGTGCCAGGCCAAGTGGTCTCTGCTTCCGTCTCTAACCCTTGAGAACATTATTTTCACCCACTGTGTAGACATCATCTGTGTCCTCTTAATAAGAGCATTCACCCGGCTGGGCATAGTGGCCCACACCTGTAATCCCAGTGCTCTGGGGGAGGCTGAGGCAGGAGGATCACAAATTTGAGCCTAGGCTGGGCAGCCTGTCTCAAAATAAAAAATAAAAAAAGAGTTAGGGATGTATTAGAATATGAAAGCCTTGGTTTAATCCCTATAACTGGAAAAAAAGAGAAGAAAGAAAGACGTTCATCTCAGTCCCATAGGACATACTGACTGAATTTCTCAAGTTCTGTCACTTTTCCAGCATAAATTTTTTTTCTCTAGCTCCTGGGTTATGAATTTTGCTAGCAGAAAATTCTTCTACTTTTTTTTTTCCATAAAAGGAGAGGGGAAAATTCCACCAATCCTGGGCAATGGAAAAATTCTAGAACACAAGCAGTCAATTATAGGTAAACGCAAGCCCACTGCCTCAGTGAACTGGGGGGACATGGGTGTGATTTCCTTTCCTTCTTTTTTTGGTCTCATTCTAACTCTTCTGACATTGTAAGTACAAAAGTGAGTGGGAGCTAGGTGTGGTGGTGCACACGTGTAATCCCAGCACTCTGGAGGCTGAGGCAGGAGAATCGCTGCCAGTCAAGGTCAGCCTGGGCTACATCGTGAGACCCTGGAACCGATGCTGCCATTCTTATCTCTGGTGTGAGGCATCCCTTCCACCTCCCTTGGATGAGAGCAGAGACGTCCCATCGCTGAGCAGGGTCTCTGGGCTCTGGGACTGAGCTGCTTCTGTCCCTGGAGGTTTCAGAGAGAGGCGAAGTGGGAAGAAAGGGTCTGTTGGTGAAAAAATAGAGACAAAACAAGACAAAGCACCTCATACAGCTGCCAGAAGGAGCAGACACTGGCACTTTCTTATACGGTCTTCCTGTCATTGTCACCGTGGCTCTGAGTGTAATATTATTATTTTCTTTTTGCATTCTGGAGATTGAACCCAGGGCCTTGTTTATATGGACAAGTGCTCTACCTCTGAGCCACACTGCCCAGCCCTGATGATATTTTTACTGTTATGATGATGATGATAATGACGATTATTAGTTCTGTATGGTTGTATCCAGGGTCTTCACACTGAGCTGTGGCTGTCCTTTTATTTTTTATTTTGAGACAGAGTCTCCCTAAATTGCCAGGCTGAGCTTGAATTTATAACCCTTCTGCTTCAGCCTCCCGGAGTGCTGAGAGTACATGTGTGCACCGCCAGGCCTGACCCTGCTATTATTTTCATTAATTTGTACATTTGCCAGCAGTACAGGCTTCTCTTCTGTTTTTTGTTTTGTTTTGTCTTTTTGAGACAGGGTCTCCTATGCAGTTCAGGCTGGCCTCGAGCTCACTTTGTAGCCCAGGCTGGCCTCGAACTTGGAGTGATCCTCCTGCCTCAGCCTCCCAAATGCTGGGATTGCAAGCATAGGCCACCACGCCTGGCCCCTTCTGTTTTCTAAAAGTTAAAATATTACAAATCAGAGCTTCTTTGGTGCTGTTTCTCTCCCCTGCCCCGAGGTAACTGTGGATGGATATCCTTTACGGGATACTTTGAAACATCTGCTTAAGTGACTGTAGGAATTACACTATTTAGTTTTTTTTAATTATTCATTTATTTTCTTGTCTGTTGAGGCATTTTATTTGTATGTATGTTTTACATCCCTAGAAAAAGAATCCCAGGATTGTGCTTGCTGTGTGTTTTCCTCTTGCTTCTTTGTGCTCTGTGATGCCGGCTGAGGTTGTCAATGCAGTGAAACTGAACTGGCAGGTTGGGAGCAGCCTGTTCTGGGATATTTCTAGGACTTCTAGCTGCCCGTCAGAGCTGGGCTGACCACTCCGCACGCGTTTAGCCTGCCTGTGAGGGTCCCAACAATCTTTCCAGCCTTGTGATCCTCAGTGATTTCAGATGCAGTGACTGTGCTTCCCCGTCACAGTTAGAAAGGTGGCCACTCTGGAGCAGCCCTGGCCTCTCCCTCCCTTTCCGCGTTGGTGGTGCTCCTGAGCCAGCCAGGACGTCCATGTGCACCATTATCATGGCACAGAAGGACGGAGAAAAGAGTTAGGTTTTTAAAAAAAGAAGAATGTGTGCTCCACACGCTCAGCTTGAGTTTCCACGCTGTGGGTGCTCTGGTTGATGATTCTGTTGTGTTGTCTTTGATGTATTCCCCGGTTGGTAGACTTTTAGGTGAATTAGTGTTTTTCACGGTTAGGAACAAGGCTGTGTGGAATCGCCTTATTTGTGGACTTCCTGTAGGCATGTGTGAGTCCCTAGCATAGAAACCAGAGATGTGTCCTTCCGAGAGGTGTGACTTACTCTACATTTGGTAGGTGATTACGTGGAAGCTCAGAGAGGTGGAGTGACCTGCCCGGGGTCACACAGCACAGAGCATGAGAGGTGGAAACTTCAGAACCTGGGTCTTTGGCACCGTGACCCAGCTTCCTTACAGTCTCACGGGTGCCCAGTCCCACTCTGTCCCCCTGTCTCCCGCCCAGATCTCCACATATATCACGGTGCCCCCATCCCCGCTGATCCAGACGCTGGTGCAAGGGAACATCCTGGTGAGCGACGACGTGCTCATGTCTGCCCTGCCAGCCTTCACGCCCTTGGACCAGCCCCTGCCCCAGGGGCCCCCGCCTGTGCAGGTGAGGGGGCTTCTCTGTTTTCTTTAGCAGGGCCGGGGATCAAATGCAGGGCCTTGTGTGTGCTGGGCACGGCGCACAGGGTCTTGGTTCCAGGCTTCGTGGTAACTCCTACAGACCCAGGATCTTGCAGAAAGAGGGGCTGGACTGCAGCTGCCTCCCCTGAGGGCGACTGTGAGCCTTGCCCTCAGCCAGCTGCACAGCACCAAGGAAGCTACCACATTTCAGTGGGATTTCACAGCCACAGTCCAGCTATTTTGACGCCCGTTTTTATTCTTAACGAAGTGTCCCAGGTCCATTAGAAAATACACAGTGGCTCCTTGGGATTCTCCGGTACAAACAGCAAGGGGAGGAGATGCTCACCGTGAGCCGCGCTGTGGTGTGCCGAGGGCCTCTGTATTAACCAAGGGAATGTTCCAAAGCCACGTTTTCAGATGCCAGTCAAGAGCCAGTGCTGCGAATGAGCCCTCCTTGGGGAGGCAGCATTAGGCCTCCTCTGTTAACCCCTTTCTGCCCGGGCCAGGCCAGTTTTGCTGAGATTCACAGAGAAGAAGCCACCCATCCTCTCAGAATTCTCCTGTGGCTGTTTCCCCACTCTCAGCCCTGTCCTCTGAGCTGTCCTGGGAGCAGCTGTCCCATCCCGGTGCAGGCTAAAGCAGAAGTCCTTCCCTGCTGATAAACAGGACAACTGAGAGCCAGAGGCCCTAATGCTTTAATTTTCTCTTATAATTTCAGAGCAGCCTGAACATGCATTCTGCACCCAGCTACCTGACCCAGCCTCCACCGCCGCCCCCGCCGCCCCCGCCCCTGCCCCCGCCCCCACCTCCCCAGCCC